>JAQQZZ010070934.1:0-21800 GCA_030265115.1 Mopalia vespertina | reverse complement strand
AAAATATTCACGCCACAGCGTAGCTGAAATACCGCTGAATGTGGCGTAAAACACTAATCAATCAATCAATCAATCTTCATACAAAGCTACGTAAAGAGAAAATTGGAGAATTTTGACTTTCATTTGTTGTTTTGGGTCATAAAGCTTAACACGAATTTTGGACCTTCAATACAGTTTTTTCTAGTAGCAGAACTGAAAGCAAAAATAGAAGAATAAAAATTACCAAGAAAAAAAAAAAAAAAAAGAGAAACAAGACGCAACTTATACCGGTTTTCGCACAGTTTAGCCGTATGAAATAAACTTACGACAGAATTGTCATTGCAACGTCCCGAAAAATATATGTTATTGGCCCAAACCAATGGTCGAAGAATGTAGCCCTGTGCCGGAGACAGGCTTTATAATAAACAAACACTTGCGTACGTTGATACAACTATCAAAACAGCAATCAGACACAGATCTTTGGTGAACATCTGCAAGATATTTAACTTCTGTCAATATGGTTATGATAATACAAGATGCACTATATATGTCTTATACACATGAGAAAAATTATTAATTTGTTTGCCTCCCCCAGGAACTAGGATCTCTGGTTAACCGGGCAAGCTCTCTGACCCCCTGCCGGAGTGAACTATTTATAAAGAACGCTGGCCCTGATAGCCAGAGTACCGAGTTCAAATCCCGGTGGAGTCCAGCTCAATGTTCTTTCTCTACAATCAAAATGTATATATACAGTTAGAAATAAATGATCAGTAGTACTCCAGAGACCCGAGTTGGAATCTCGTTTGAGACTAGCATAAGTTTTGTTTTCAACAATAAAAATATTTTATTTACAATAGCAAATAACTCATCAGTAGTCTGGAGTAAGACATGTGTGTGCGATGAAGTAGGTATAATGATATCCTGATAGATAAAACAGCCCAGCAAAGTCATACATCACTGTCTGGTTGAAAATAGATCGTCAAGTTAAAAGGGTCCTGGGTTAAATTGAAGCTTGTACAGCATGCCCGAAACTAAAAATAAAACCAACTACTTTACCAACAAATCATTCTTCGAAGGAACAAGTGCAATAATAGCTAAAACAACTGCACGGAATATGTATTTGTCGGTATCTGCTTAGAAGACACCATCGCTCAGGTATGGCTTTTGGGTTGAGCGTGATTAATGAGCCCGTCTTAAATCAGCTAGTCTTTAACATCACCCATCGTTTTGATAATAAAACAAAAATTGTTCGAGTGCAAATGAGTCTATCATTATTAATTAATTATTGAAAGATCAAAACTTCCGATCCTCGCAAAAAAGGAACATATGTATAAATGGCTTTAAACCAGACCAGGTCCTCGAAAAAAAGGAACGTGTGTAAATGGGTTTAAACCAGGCCAGGTCCTCGCAAAAAGGAACATATGTAAATGGATTTAAACCAGGTCAGGCTTTTGTCCTTTAAGGCAAAAAAGTTCCCCAAATGTGTTGCATGTTGTACTATTCCTGTGCTCCAATACTGGCATATAATGGACACGGAATGTAATTAAAAGTGTTCATGTCCGTCGGCGTTGAAAGGGAAGAGTAGCGATTTGCGACACGCTTTCGTAGCTTTCTTCATCTAATTTTCAAGATATATGTCAGTATTTTATTTTTTCACAATCGGCATAATGGTAGAGGTGCATTTGGCTTTAACCCGCATTTCTCCTTATATGCAGATAGGGAATTTAGCCGGAAATAGCCGAAGCGGTATATACGATTACCATCGAACTGTCAAACTAACACATGCTGGATTTCTCATTTGAAAGCACATGTTGTCAAATACGATTTCCAGCTGTATTTTCACCTTCACCTGGCCAGTTAGCCTCTGTGGATAAGCGTTTTTCTTCATTTGTTGCTTGATTTATGCTTGTAACAGTGTAGAGAAATTACTCTTGTTTGCCAATTCTCTTTGTATAATTTGATTATTTTTACTTTTGTTGTTGTTCTTGACTTGTTGTTCAAAAGTTGTATTCTTCAAGTTTTCTTTCTCGTTCTGACCGTTTGTCTTAGAATTTGCATTTCAGCCATTGACGTTTGTCAATGTATTAATATTAAAAGTCATTTATCAATGAATATTTATTAGAATAATATTAGCATAAATAATCTTTAAAGTCATTTGTTTTGCATTTAGGCGTTACTTTTTTGCAGTGAAAAATCAATCTCACCAACATGCCTTCAAGCTCGTCTTTTCAGATAAGTAGTTACCGTGATGACTTTCCGATGCTACCCAATCATCTTGACCCCTGTCTGTTAAGTGCTTGTGATGAGATGGTTGTAAATTACGCAGAGGTTGTAAAAGGAATTGTTGACTCCTTTACTAAGGTGAATACAACAGGTCATATTTAATTTTTAGTTTATATTTCCATTAAGGTCCATTTAGTTGTTTAGTAGTTATCGTGTCTGCCACTGCTTCGAGGCCGTCTGTCGCCCTAAGGTATATCAGTGAGTCGCTCAGTGTGACTGTCAATCGTGGGAGAAACTTTACTGAAGGCGTAAAGAACCAGTCAATGAAACTTCATGTATGTGCCGGGTGGAGGTAGTGTTCTGGTGCCTTGCTGTTTTCAGAGCACACCGTCGATTGTTGGTGATGTCTTTTATGATTGAATGTAAACAAATTTGGCACATTTGTAAATCGGTTCATCTACACTTCAGAAAAAGACATTGTGGGATTTTCCTGCTGCCATTCTAGCTCGGATCTGAAGGACAACAGTAAACAAATATACTTTTAATGTCTTTGTAAACCCCTCTCAAAAAAATAAAAAAGATATACGTGCATTATGTCACCAAAATTTACTCGTAGCTTGTTTGGTTTTCATGAAAATCATTCCAGGGGACAAAGACCTTGAAATGGTACACACTACATGGATATCCACCTAGCGGTCTTGCTCCGTTCCTCTTAAACAATTGTAACCGTATATTAAATTTTCTCTTTTCTTGTGTGTCAATTATGATTTCATGCTCAGTCACATGTAAGTGTTAAGTGTTGTGATTAAGGACATATTTACTGATTAAGATGCGTCTGTGCTTACTGGTAAGACAGTTCGGATTACCAAAGTGCCAGTGCCAGACATCATTATGCCTGCTGTACACTCCTAGAAATAATGGTTTTGTGAGGGTTCTTTAGGGAAAAAAGGGAACCATCTGTATGAACCATAACGGTTCTTTACAAAAGATGGAACCATCTATATGGAAGCATTACGACAAAAAAAGTTTTTGGTTTAAGTAAAAAAGAGAGAAATAGTCGGAACAGTGGACATGAGGGTTCCATATAGAACCATAAAGGGTTCCACCACCGCGATGGCTAAAAAATCTTCCGCATATCTTCAATCTTTTTACATAGAAGCAAAGGAGCCACCCTTATACCATTAAAGGATAAAACTTGGTATTCAATACTCTACAATATCAAAGTCCCACCGTAATAACGCTGCCTTTGATCCAATGTTTACAAATTGGTTTGATGGCAGTCCTACGAAAATTGTTCATTTTGTGTTCAACATTGACCCAATAGCAAATGCTGGATGATGTTAAAAGACATTGCTCCTGTTTTTTATCCGTCCTCTCTGATTTTGCTGTTTCCAAAGGAAAGCTTCTTAGAGAGAGGGGAAGTCAGAAACATGTCTCGTTCTTATTCAACAGAGATTTGGCGAGATAAGTGATGGTTACGAAAATGTACACCTATGAGTCGACGACTGGAGATAAGACAGCAGTTGCAGATTATATGTTGCAACACGTTCTCTCCGTTCAGATTCCCTCTTTCTGATGTGCTGAAATAAAGACATTTGATCTAGCCTTAGTTTTAAGCACCATCTTCAGAATGCCTTTATCTGCAGTGGTGACCTCTTTTAGGGGTTAGCGTGGGTGGTTACTAATCCTACTTTGGTGCACCGTTTACGGGATCGGGTCCGCCTCATGACCATAAGGTTAATGAGTGAGCCAAAAGAAGTTTCCTTCTGTTTTTCCACCGTTATTAGGCAAGACACTGTGTAGTGGACAATCCGTTGTCATATAAGTGAAATACCCTTGAGTACGACGTTAAAACCCAATCAAACTAACAAACCAGAATGCCACCATCTGCAGTGATTCGCTCTTGTCGTTTAGCTATCTATAGCTTTCAGGTCAAGCACCTATTACTCAATGTAAAATGTAAGTCTCAAATACAACATGTCTGGGTTCATTATTTTAATCTTTGGCAGGGTGCTACTGATTCGAATAATACGGTAAATAGACTATATATGTTCACCCGTCAGCGTAGCTGATTTACGACTGGATCTGGCGTAAAGCACTTCTCAATCAGTTAATCTTGCATTTCCCGCCAGAGTTGGCAATACGCCCTATCCGTTTCAACACCTACTTTGTCTCAAACAGTGACCCACGTCGGCCTTTAAACTATACAAAAAATGATTTCATGTGTTTAGACTTAAGTACCAAATGTCTAAGGAGGACAGACATAGTCCTATATCCGCCACACAATCAGAGTTCCTAATCCAACCAATTCCAGGGTAATTAGCTCATAATAAAGCAGATTTGTGAGACCATGAGTTTAATTAACCCCGGTGAATTAACGAGGAGTCTGACCTGGTCTACAGCACCGACTGCACGCGATGTCCAAAACAGAGCATTGGCGCACATATTTATGTAGCTTTTCGTAGTATGTAGGACCAGATGCCAACCTATGAAAATACAATCGTGTGGAATAACAATGGTACAGTCGTTCATAGACTTCGATCTGACGGCACAGCTAATAGAAACATCGTCTGTTGTCAGCGTAGTTGATACGCTCTCGGATGACTGACGGGTCCGTTTGATCCCAGTTGTCAGTCTATGTAATTTGCATCAAATGGTCGTGTGAAGGCTTTGGAATAAGCATATTATCGATTTGATTAATTGATTGATTGTTGTTTTACGCCACATTTAGCGGTATTTCAGTTATAACTAAGATAATGCAAACCAATAGCAGCCATATAGTACTCAACATCACAAAGAGAAACAAACAGATCTGAAAAGAACACACACAAGTGTCACCATCTAAAAATTGCAAATATTACGGCTTAAACTGTCAAATTATTATCAATGTTTCAAAAATGTCAATCAGTAACACCCTTACCAGTAAACAAAAAGAGAAACATATTGAACTGAAAAGGTTTGACAATATTGCGATATACTTTTTATCTCCATAACAAACACCGCATTAAAAATAACCTCCAGCTGTGTTTAAAGCAGACACATCTCAGAAATGTTTGCAGGTTGCAAATGACCTATTATGCGATTAAGTAGGGATAGAAATGCATGGATCCGGAGCTATACAAACCAGTCGATTATTTATCATTCATGCTGGGGACGTGTCAAAGCGGGAAACGCATTGGTAGACAGGTCTGTTTCTATTCAGAGCTTCATTCGGCTCTTTCCGCATCCGTACTGATACTTCTGAGTTGAATGGAAGTCATAATATTACAGGAAAACGTTTAATCTTACTTGAGTCTCTTTGCGGATTAACACAAATCAAAATATCAACCCAACGTAAAAGTTAGACTACAATTACAAGCAACGCTATTTATTTGCTTTGAAAGAATCGGTTCTGAACCCAAACCTAAAGTAGATTTAGTGAAATCATCAACACTTGAAGCAAATGTCAGTAGGTACATTCGTTTTCGTTAAGCACAGTGACACCGTGTTCCACGAATTTCGTTCGACTTGTACGTTCGTGGAGTTTCGTTGAGCACAAAATCCACGATTTTTTCCCCGTTAAATCGGTCACGTGTTCAGACAGCATGGCTGAACTGAACGAATTTTCACAAATGTTCCAGTCTAATAAAATTCGTAGAACACGGCTTCACAACGAAAACATCTAGTCGAATGCGCCTGTTGACAATTAATACCCGACATGATGGTAATCTTTCAGAGTTATCGCCCTTCTCCAGATTGCCCATATTGCATCCAAAGTAAGTACACAGAGTGAATGGTCAAGGCTGATAAAACATGGTCTACTTCAGTATAGGCATAGTGTCCTGGTCGTATGTCAATTTCGCGGTCGTCGTCCGTCAAATTGCAAAGTATATACACCTGGACTGTGTAATGATATCATACACCTTCACATCGTCATCCGTCAAATTACAACGTATATACACCTGGACTGTGTAATGATATCATACACCTTCACATCGTCATCCGTCAAATTACACAGTATATACACCTGGACTGTGTAATGATATCATATTGCGCCATATTGGATTCAGTGTAAGTACAAAGAGTGAATGGTCAAGGCTGATACAACACGGTCTACTTCAGTATAGGCATAGTGTCCTAGTCGTATGTAAATTCTGCGATCGTCGTCCGTCAAATTACTATGTATATACACCTGAACTGTGTAATGATATCATACACCTTCACATCGACGTAGTTGTTTTAGAAGATACAGACACTTTAAAACACGTTTTAATAATTGAAAGCTGGCTTCATCTCTACGTAACTCCACCTGACATTTAAATAACAGCCACTGGCTTTTGCCTTAATTTGCGGGTTAATTGTAAGTTGATTAAGTTGAACATACGCGCTCGGTCACTAAATATAGAATGGTGACGATAGAGCTTCTAAAACTGTAATATTTTATATTATTGTTCTGTTTCAATAACTCATACAATATATATTGTACTTTATATAGTTATTCGATTGACGAAAAGCCTTTATCTTTTATTTGTTATAAACGAATCCTTCTTTTTTCCAAAGTAAATTAGACATACACCAATAATTTTTTTCATTTTCTGCAGACATCTCTCAAATCTCGACATTTGGTCGACGATTCAAAATCGTTTTCAACAACAAAAAACGTGTTGTCTTCTGTAGTCCATACCCAACCAATTTATGTGTATGTTAGCACTGCATTCCTTGTTGAGACGTACTTTAGACTTGTAAAGAGTTCATTAAGTTGGTTAACTCTACGGGGTACAATTGAATTGCCCTAGTCCTGAAACGTTTAACACCAGTCACAAGACCAATGTGTGACTGATGTGGTAT
Source organism: Mopalia vespertina (assembly GCA_030265115.1). Taxonomy (NCBI): domain Eukaryota; kingdom Metazoa; phylum Mollusca; class Polyplacophora; order Chitonida; family Mopaliidae; genus Mopalia; species Mopalia vespertina. Next base: position 14,771 of record JAQQZZ010070934.1, on the reverse strand, counting down.
TTTCGCACACCAATGTCCATGTGTCTTAACTCCACATCTTTAGATATAGCTACGCTCCTGGAGTCATCATTCCCACTAGAATAAGGCAAACACTACCTTAATCTTCCAACATACATGTATCAAAATTGTATGGCCTCACCTTGATTTAAACCATTTAGTTTTCTTCCTTGAACACTAATGGATTAGATCGACTCATAAAACTTGGCGTCCATTTTCACGTCAAAATCAATCATTTCTCAGTAGTACACCCAACTCGCTTTTGATCCATTTAAAATGTCTTCCTGATTTATGAACGAGCTTTGCCGGGACATGCCTGGGTCTCCCGGTTGCGACTTGCTCCTCAGTGAGTATACAAATAGCAGGACACAATGTTTTTGATCACCAGAAGCCATACGAATTCAATATTATTTAGTATTCAGAGGAAGGCCCTTAATTCTTGAGGTTTCGTATAGCTGGACGTCGTATCTCTATTGACTATTGACAATTCAATAAGTTACGTTTTCGCATCTACCTCAGATTGTTTGTTTGTTTGTTTGATTGGGGTTTAACGTCGTACTCAAAGGTATTTCACGTATATGAAGACGTGCCAGCCCAATGGGTGAAGGAAACCACCCTCGACACCACTGGCAACAAACAGAGACAAGACGCAACACTGACACCACAAGCAGATCAGTTTCCTGTTCCCTTTTAGGTCTGAGGGCACCAGGGCAGCATGAAGCTCCCTCCAACCACTCGCCATCTACCTCAGATAGCTTTAATTGGGCACGGTATAATTATTTCAAGATAGCAAACCAACCAATTTTACTTTTGAACAAAACTTTTTAATTGTGATAAGCCGATGTGGGAGGTATTTTTTCTCTGGATATAAGTGGGTTATTGTTTCTCAATGCGGGTCTGTTTTATCAATATATTATCACACACTTGTAATCATTAGCGCAGTCTGTATCAGGTTACCTAAGGGGTATTGATTATTTCACTTTCGTTTTCGTATACCATTACGCTCGTAATAAGTTTGCTGGTCAACTATCCAGTAAACCATCGACATTGTGAGACAAAAGTGGTGTACAATGCACATTAAACCAATATTCGTCAGAAAAGAGGTGCTCATATTAGAATAATGTAATTAGCCTCTATCACGCTGACACTAAAGTCGGCGGTATACTCTATACTCGATGTGGTTCCACCGGAACTGTCAAATATTAAAGGAAGGATATGTTTGCGGAATTATATCAATGTTGTGGCAGCCCTGGAGGCAATAAATCAAAACGTTACACTAGCGATTGTGGAGAAGCTAGACACCGTAACAAATATCCGTATATCAAAGGAGACAAACAACTCCCGAGTATTAATTGTCTTTGTTTACGCCTTTCTTTTGACACGAAGTCTTTGCAGCCGGATATTTATCCGAGGGTATTTATAACTCTTTAATCAATGTTGACGTCATCTTGTTGTGAACTAGACATTAGAAACGCTAAGCAGATTATAGGGATAGCTTTTGAAGGATAGAAAGTCGCGCACAAGTAATTTTGGGTGGATTATCTTACAACCTTTCATTCTTGCCAGTGAAATACGCGGTTTTGTACTGTAGATTCACAAAACCCCCAAACAAATAGCATTTCAAGAGATCGAACTTGTATGCTTCAATTTCGTCTTGTATGCTTCAATTTCGTTTCGGCAGAAAACCCTTTTTGGCGCCTTCCCGTTTAATCATACTTACAGAGGTGTGCTATATAGCATTGTTTCGTGTGTCATTTGTCAGATTAATAATAGGTACTATCGTACTGCATTAAACCCGAGGTGTATGATTATATAAATAGATTTAACTATATGCCAAATTCTTTGCCTCCTATGAGGTGTAACGAGGGAGATTTCTGCGGCTAGGTACTCCCGAAACAAGGGGGGAAAAATCTATGTTTTCCTTTGTCTTCAGTGGCGCAGGAGCATATTTACCTTCATTCACTTGGTTGGTATACAATCAATAACTTTGCATACTGCTTGAAATCACAATCAAACAAGCCGCCAAAGCTTGTATGTTTTACATAACAGCATATACGTTTTACTCTGGGGCCTCAATATCGCTTTAATTTTTGTAAATCGATTGGTCAATGGTTTTTACTCCGAGAGTTTCACTGATATGAGGAAGACCTGCTTCAACTAAAATTCAATCTATCACAACCAATTCAAGCCAGGCTAACGGTCAAAGTAAAACACTATTGTAATAGAAAAAGGACAGAGTGCAACGAGACTTACAGAAGTATCGGCCATACTCCAGTTTGTTTGTTTGTTTGACTGGGGTTTAACGTCGTACTCAAGGGTATTTCACTTGTATGACGACGTGCCAGCCCAATGGGTGAAGGAAACCACCCTCGACACCACTGGAAACAAGACAAGACGGGACAAATATAGGACGCAATACAGACACCAAAATCAGATCGGCTTCCTGTTCGTCTTTAGCTCCTAGAACCCCAGGGCAACATAAAGCTCCCTCAAACCACCCGCGCCATGCTCCAGTAGATTCCAGCATTGGAATGTATTTTTCGTCCCTACTATTACGGCTTAATTGATCTTCTGTTATGTTTCTTGGCGGAAATCCGACCTTATATTACCTTATTATATAACGTCTGGATAAATAAGATGCGCACGAATAAGCAAGTGTCACGATTTTATTCTTCATACTATTATTGAGTTGGCCCATGATATCACTTCCAGTAAATTGAATCTGTAAATTCACCCTGTGAAAATCTAGTTACGGTGATTTTAATAAGCTAAAATAGCTACAATCAGGAAAATAGGTTTCCTGTGAAATCTTACACACAGCATTTAAATTGTAAACATGATTATTCAATCATCTAACTTGTTTTCTCTACTTCCAATGCGAATTATTCTAGGTTGCACATTCACGGCATCAGGTAAAACCGGAATCCCATTGCATTTTTGTATGTCACTTTTTAAAAACCATTTTGGTGTGTACATTGTATACATTTAGCAACATTGTTTTTAAGGAACGGTCAAACATTCCTGCAAATGTATGGAAATACAATATGTAGTTCTTCATGGTGCATGCATAAAAAATACCGTACGAGATTTGATTGTCGTAAAACGCTTATTGGAAGTAACTTCTTATCAGCCAGTTTTTCTTTTGAGTCAACCAGTATTCGTTCCATGTGGGATGGGCAGTCACACACTACACATTTCGTAGGATTTTAACTACCCTCTAAGCAGATTTTTTCGTATTAAAGCTTAAAAGTAAGAGTACAAAGTACGTCACTTTAAAATACCTTTGTCCTTTTGCGACATCCGAATTCCTAAATCAACACGAGGCTGTACACAATTGATTAAGCAATAGTCTTAGTAGACAACATTTATAAAATACCTCATTTGAAAACTGTCTTGACAATGTCGTTGCGCAGTTCTTTTAACGACGGCAAGCATATACAATGCTAGCCCGAAAATTGGGCTTATATGTTCGCTCCTTTTAATAATTCGGACATTCCTCTTGCAAACATACACAGCTCGAATGTCGTAGGCTACCCGATTTTGATATCAGCCTGACGTCTCACCCAAACTGACAGTACATACATTTACTGTCGCAAGCTGGGCTGTCTACGTAGATTAAATCGATAAAAGATTGAAAAATGTACATTTCCAATTCATTGGTACCTGTAATTAACACGAATGATCGACATGAAGCGCAACTGAAGTTAAAAATCTTTGTCAAACTCACCAACTTTATGTTTCATTGTTTTTAAAGTATGATAATAACGCATGCGCAATACATTATTCCTCAGGTAAAAAAAATGCATGTATGTGCTGTTAAAGCTAGAATAAGTCGATTGAAATGTGTGGAAATTCAGTTTGATGCTAAAATACTTTAGTCTACAATTTAAATGCGGTTTGCAAAACATCGACGCAGAATTGCGGTTTATATGAAACCGCCTATCGTGAAAAGCTATTTTAGCTTAAAGCAATTCCAATAACACGATTTTTCCAAGGTGATCATCAGATTTAATTTACTGGAAGTGATATTTTGAGCTGACTCAATCTGAAGGGAAAAAACCGCGACAATGACCAATTCGTGCGAATCCTCTTTATCCAGACGTAATCCAATAAAGTAATGAAAGGTCGGCTCACCGCCGCGAGACATAACAGAAGATCAATACAGCAGTCATATCACGGATAAAAAATACAGGCCAATGTTGAAATCCACTGGAGCACGCCGGATTCTTATGTAACCCTCGTTACACTCACGACTTTCTTTTTCTTCTATTTTCTATATACCTTACTGTGACTTACTTTGAATTCGTGGCGTTGGAGTTATTCTCTTTATAAAGCATGCTCCGTCACTTCAGGGATATTCTTAGCGTCAATGTCAATACGCAATCAATCGACAGCCGTGAAGACAATATCGAGTCTCCTGAGTAAAGCGTCAACAAAATATAGTAACTTTGCTTGTTTCTTGGATTGTGATTTTAAGCCGGGACATACAGTTATTTCACTCAAACGACCATGTGCCAGCCCAGCGGATGCCGGTAAAACTGCTCCCAGGCCACTGGTTAAAACGAAAACGGATATTTGTTGCCCCTGTGATCTCTGGGCTAGGGATCAGACGAATCTCCCTCCCAAACAGTCGTGGATAGCAACAAATTTGGCATACAATTAAATATGTATAGATATATTTTATGATGTACCTTGCGTTTTATGTACACTCTTAGAAAAATATAGCTCTAATGGAACTCATTACGGTCCTTCAGTCACGGCTCTGGAGCAACCCTTTATCGTTCTGTATGGAAGCCTCATAGCAATTGTTCCGAGTATTTCTCCTTTTCTTTTTATATCAAAGACCCGTTTTGCCGTATTGGTTCCATATTGAACCATCCTGTTCTCTAATGAACCATCAATAAACCAGTATTTCTAAGAGTGTAGTATGACATATCCTTTAGTACTGCAAAATTCCGGCACAAAAGGTGTTAATTAATCCACCCAACACAAATTAATGTTTGTTTGATTGGGGTTTAACGTCGTACTCAAGGGTAACACAAATTGAGTACACACGACTTTCTATCGCCCAAAGGCTATATCATACATATAATTTGTTTAGAGCTTATAATGTCTAGTTCACAGCAAGATAACGTTAGCATTCATTAAACAGTAAGAAGTATCATCGATTAAACACCCAGCTGTGAACACTACGAGCCAAAACAGAGACGTATTAACAGACATGTCTAACTCCTGGATCGCTTGTCGCCTTTGATATACGGATATTTAATACGGTGTAGTCTTCCCGCAATCGTTCCAATATAAAATTTTGAGGTATTGCGTCTAGGGCTGCCACAACATAGACAGCATTTTCTACCTTAAAATGTACGCCTATACTTCAAACTCACCCTGTTCTGCTGTAATTTTCATTGTTACGTTGGAGCTACATTGGGTTATGTTGAATATGATGGCACCGAACTAGTAGTAAACTGGTTGTTTGTTTGTTTAATCAGGGTTTAACGTCGTACTTAAGAGTATTTTATTAATATGGTGACGAATGGCCCATTTGACACTGTTACGTGTTTAAGCACTGTGGACCATCCGGAGGTCTACCTCATTTTTTAAAGCTAAAAATGTATAACCTTGATTTAGCCAAAGTGTTTGATTGGGGTCCGTTTCATACTGCTCCTGGCTTAAATATGGCGTGAAACCGGGAGGAATGCTCGTTAAAATCATACCTGCTGTTGCCGGGGCGCGTTATCCAATAAACCACGGCCGAAGTATGGCGCAAGACCACTATTAATTTGCCATAAGCCGTAATGTTAACGTTTGGCCCCACAGCTCCCTCCCAAACTTTCGTTGGGCGAAAGCGCCTGGCACATACCTTAATCAGTCCTTTGGGAGTTCCTCATTAAAATCTTGACAAGGCATGACCGATGCAATTTTGAGCTAGAAGCCCTAGAGTGTGATAGGGGTTGTCAAGGTACCTTCAGAATGTAAACAACAGCCGCATCACCCCTCCATCAAATGGTGATAAATACACCAATTGTGACCTATTTATGCTAAAATATTACACTGACCAGAAACCTCAACTTAATTAATCACATCAATACCAAATACTCCACCAAAAACAAATTCCCAGGACTGGAACAAATAAAACAAGACAACACACCATTTTAATTAAGACCTATATCCCAAGGTGACCAAACGCAAGTCTATAATAGTGGTCTTACGGCATATGACTATTCCAGTGGAGACTAACCAATTGTCTTCTGGCGAGTATATTTTTCAAGTTTCAAAACACATTTTGTTTTCTGTATCTGCTAATGGTTTGATGATCGTTACTCCCGTAATGATTCGATAACAACAGTGACATAATGACTGATATTTAAGGTTACCGATAAAGCCTAGCTGTTATGACAACATGTGTATAATCAAATAAGAGTACGTCGGACATGCGTTAAGGTACAAGAAGCCTTTATTACACAAGGGAAAAATTCCACTTTCATCGATTTATTAATTATCACAATAAAATGACTTGTTAAATATTAAAATTGGTTGAACTGCTACCTTGACAAATCCTTCCGTCCCTCAGTAATAGACATACTTGAGAACGGGAAATTATGTTAAATAGTTAATGACCTGGTCATATACCAGTTCTCCTCCAAAGAGGGGAACAGAAAACTATCTGAAGGACAAAAATAAAAAGAACACACCCTTTTGTAATTATTTTCACATTTGAGATAGTTTTAAAGCATCAATTCAATTCACAAAGTCTCCCCCAAAACTTCATGAATTTTAGTTGAATGCAATGGCAACTGACGACCTCCTTGTTATTAATGTGTTCAAATTTAAAGAGACTAAATTATCTCCCTTGCATATTTTGAGCATGAATGAAGTAATGCTCTCCGTATAACCTTAACGTTATATTAATCAGCTTTGACGATTTTGTTTTACGAAATATTCATCCACGAAAAGATAATGGTAATATATTTTAACGAAAGAATGACCTTTTCTTGACTGATTTCTGGTATATCTAGTTTCTAGCTGCCTAATGGCGGATATAGTAGCGCGGCAGAGTTGTGTAATGTTTTGTCAAACCTGGCAGCGTTCATCAACCCGAGGAAACAAGTATTCAAACCCTGTTTACTCATTTCTGGCTACATTTCCGTCGAATAAATATCGGGTACCATATGTTTGGCTGCCAAAGTTTGACATAAGCATGCAAAACAAGCGAGATGTTTTCACCTCTTTTAATACATTATTCGGCCTAGTGGGAGTGTAAACCAAGTTTATCAGACTAAGGCAGTTTGAGGGATGTGGATTATGTTACTTGGTCGTTGATCTGGAAAATACCAGGTCTGTCTCATTTTAATTGACCTAATGGAAGGGGGTTAAACGTTTTATCGAACAAAAGCACGACTAGGTCACTTAAATCTCACTGGGTCCATGATATAAAGAGGCATGTAGGGCCATTTCCGTACCGTAAATAATCTCGGGCGATATATGGGTCATTTCAGATGGCCCACTTATCCACGGGTTTATTGTTTATGTCTGACTGCTATCCTTGTGATGATATGCTGACGTCATAGGAACTACATAATTATTTAATTATTAACAGAGAATAAAATTTGTAATATTTACAAGTCATACATAAAAAGGAACAGTGTTTTGTTAAAATGTTATTTTTACCCGAGAAACGGGCTTGTTTGATGTGTTTTTAAATAGAGATCCGCGGAGTTCTTTGATCATTTCTACGCATGCACACAAAACATCCGGCCGTTAACATTACACGTTTTCGTGTCGTATTATTGCTTCCATTCACCTCCGAGATAACTGTACCGCTACGGAAACTGTCGAAGGATGTTCCGACATGATAAAGAGGTAGCTATTTAATATGAACGCTTAGGAAGTCTATGGGAAGGAATGTGCTGACACGGTAGGCAGTTCTCAAAGATAACAAAAATTTAAGTGGGGTTCATTTTGAAATGAATACACATCATTTTTTGACATTATTAGGTTTGTAAAACGGATATTTATAATTCGTGACCGCGTAGTCGATACATATTTCAAATTTGAGCGATTATTGCAGAACATAAAAACATTTTTTTTTTACACTCAAAAATGATTCTTGAATAAATGCAAGATAAAGATTGGTCCTTCTGAATAGAAAAATATTATAACTTTTTAAAATACAATTTACATTGTTTTCATTTGAGGAGTCTTAAGGAAACAGAACATAACCATCAACTTTTTCATTTAATCCATTTATTTGCACATTAACCCCGAATGTCGTCAACAACAAATACAGAGGTATGGATGGATGATACCAGCTCTGACTGACTAAGGGTATTTTGTTTGCAAAGCTGCAATGCTGTCTTTACTTAGGACTGGAGGAATATTAACTTTCAAACATTATGGGAACACAAATCAACCGATTGACTGATTAAAAATTCAATCTTACATTCCATGCACTTCCATCAACCATCAATTAGAATCGAGATCTTTAACGCAGGTTGCGACTTTTGGATAAACCCGCGCCATCACTTTAGTCCAAAGTGGTACTCATTCCGGTCTAATCCACGCTTACACAAAAGTCGATCTGCAAAACATTGTGTACTCTTGGTCAATTCAAAACTTAAAAGACGTTTGGTTTCATAATCATTAAATTTAAGTACCTTTTAAAGAACGGCGGCGATCTCAAGGTGAACGATATGTCCAAGTGTATTTAAGTTGTAATTTGTTTTGTTTAAAGAAAATATCAACTACGTTATTTGCTTAATACAAATTTAAGTTAAAGATTTGAATTTGAAAACTTGTAGGTTAAAGGTAAAAACCAAAACATTCAAATAGATGAAAGAAAGACGTAATATATTGCAAGCTAACTTTTAAATAGCTTACGGTCTTTAGGCCATTGTTTAAAGAAAAGATCAACTATGTAGTTAACTATTATTGTTCTAAGTGTCTCAACTATTTACAATTTTTGACAAAATATAGATTTTATGATACAGACCGATTTGTTTGACGGAACTTGATAATAGCATCGACTGCAATTGATGTCAACCAAGTCGTTTACATAACTGACTGTGTAGAACTATCCCCTTACCGTCAAGTCCACACAGCCAATCAATATGTGATTGATGTTGGGTACACAGTCACACATTCCACACTTTGAAGTGACCTTAATTTCGTAAAAAAAAATAAACGTGATTAGTTAATATACGACATATAGGTCGATATATGTCATAGGAGAGCAAACATTATGTGCAACCGCAGGATGTATGTCATGACTTGTATTCTGAATTTCTTGGTCCCATAAACCCTGCTGAAGATTGAAAATGCATTTTGAAACGTTTGGCTTGAGAGTTGGGTACCCTGCAGAACAGAACTTTGCTCCACCGTTTTCCAGACTTTTATATTGATTAAGATTCTGCAGAATGGCTGGCCTCTTAACATTAAGTTTACATAGATAAAAGGAAAGACAGCAAATCACTACAGATAATTTCGGGTTTCTAAATATTGTGCTTTGCCACTAGTTTTAGATCAATCGAAATAGCCTTGGCTTCAACCTTGTTTTTGGATGTTTGTTTGTTTGATATTGTTTAATATCGTACCCAAGGTTATTTCACTTATATGACGACGTGCCAGCCCAAAGGGTGAAGAAAATCACCCTCGACACCACTGGCAACAAACAAAGACAAGACGGGACAAATACAGGAAACAATCAGGCGGAAACGAAACAGGACAAGTTTCTGCTTTAAAAGTGTCTGACTTCCATATGTATCTAATTTGAAAAAGAACCCTTGTTTTGGAAGCATCGAAAGATGACACAAATGCAGCAGGTGCTATATAGGTTCCTTTTACAATTTGTTGCGTCCAATGTAGTTGCCAGAATGAAATAACATCCCAGAGTGCAATAAATATTACATGCCGGTTAGCAGTGCTGCCCGAAATGTTATACATGAGCTTTCTTGCATTTCGGGCACAAACAAGGCATTACCTGCACGATATGAGATCTATAGTTGGCACGTACCTGAACTATTTTATTTAATATTTTTCCATGTGAAATTTACTTAAATTGGAACAAATAATACTAATATTAAAAATATAAACAATGTTTATCACAGCGCAGTCCCGTCCTGATAATGTCAACTATAACGAAATAGATGTAACCCAAAAGTCCCGGGTTCAAATTTGTCTCTCTTCATACATACATACATACAATAGGTGACAAAAATACGTTGGGCAGTCAAACTGATCACAACGTTGAACGTGCTTACAGGAAATGTCAAACAACTTTTGTATAATTGCATAACACCCAGGGATTAGTAAAGACCCACGTATCTTACCTGCCACAAGAGGTGCTACCGTCTTTAGGAATAAAACCCCCACAGGGCAAATTGTCTATTTTGACTGGGACCGCGTCAGTTCTTGTGGACTACACACTGCTGAAGCCAGCTATTATATATTTGACGAAGATTCCTCAGGACAGAGCCAAGAATCATTTAATTTAGTAAGCGGGGTCAAAATTTGTTCATTGATTGATCGATTGGTGGATAAAGGTAAACTAGATCATACATTTTTGGCAGAGCCGAAATCCAAGTACGCAAACACAAAGTTGACTCCAAATATATGATGCGCTACTTTAAGCAAATTCTAAAACGACAGCAAGACAAAATATTTAATATGTCTGAACTACAATTTTGAACAAGCATTATGGCATCGACTTGTAAATGTTCATCATTCCATTATTCTGGAAAAATCATCAATTCAGGGGACATAATGCAGCTTGGAGATAGCAAGATATGCGGGGTCCGAGTGATTTCCCTTGCACAGCTTTATATCTGTATTCTTTTCTATACACATGCGACAGCGTGTGTTAATCTATTAGATATCACCGGGGACCGGTGGCTCGTAGCGCTATTAAATTTAATCCTCTGTAAGATGACGTCACGCCATGTTAAAGGTCTATCTCTAACCCGATATTAAGGATTTAATCGTGGTGTTAGCGGCTAATACTCTTTCGAGCAACTCTTTCTATATCTGTTATCCAAATATATTGTCGCACAAATAGTTATAAAAATCATTTTTCTCTCCGGATTAATTCAGCTATGGCGTTTCAATGTGAAAAGCATAGCCACGCCCGGACACCTTTTCTAGTAGTGATCTGGAACTAGAAAACACAGGGTTCTACTTCAACATTATAACCCTATGTTTTGAAATCTTGCTGTCGTACGTTATCCATTACAATAATTACCATCGCTCAAAGTTTAATAAAGTTTAAATTGTACTCGTACGTCCAGTGACTAGGTTCCAGTGTGGCTCTTCCAGTATTTCAAATAACTCTAGTACACAAAGACAATGTGACCAGAAATAACCCAACCCCAAGTTTGTTTGTTTGATTGGGGTTTAACGCTATACTAAAGGGTATTTCACTTATATGACGACGGATTACCCACTTCACACTCTTCCTTGTCTCATTACGGTGGACAACCAGGAGGGAACCTCGTAAAAACCACCCCCGCGTTTGCCGGAGCTACATCGTGTGACTCACTCGTATACCTAATGGTCGACAGATCCTGTGAACGGTAAATTGGAATAGGATTAGTAAGCGCACACGCTACCACTAAGCCGCAACCCCAAGTAAACTTCAATATTACAGGACCGTTGTCGTTGGGTGATCATCTAGTCTATTTGGTTGGTGTTGGACGCAATACGACATTCCGTCACAGCTTACGTTTCCAGTAGGATGGCTTTTTGTTTTCAACGTGTTTTGCTCTGTCTGAAAAATAATATCCCATCATTGTACCAACCAGAGCAATTTAGCGGGGTGATCTAGTTTATTAGTTGGTGTTAGACGCAATACAATATACCGTCAAAGTTTATGTTTCTAGTACGAGGGTTATCTTTTAGGGGAAAATCAAATAGGGTTTTTATATGAACCAAATATAATCACCTATTAAAATATAAAAATAGTGTAATTAATTACTAGCGATTTCGTCTATAGTCGCGCTGTGTATACAGATGGTTGTATATTAAATAATTAATATTTACACATACATACACACTGAGAAGACGAAACACCACCTGCCTTGGAAGAAGATCTATAAATATTCCACGATGGTTACCGTATGAGAAAAATAGGCCAACCTACAGTAATTAATAAAACATTTATACTTCGATTAAGAAGCATTGTCGTATTTCAGACTACAGTTTGTCCCCGTCGCATGAGGTAAACTCTACGGCTTGAAATATTTAGCGTTTTTCCCCAGGCGGAGTTTTAGATGACCGAGTAGGTAGGTTATCTTGTCTGGTAAAATGACTGAAGAGATTCTAGGAATGAGGCATTTAGCTATATGTCCGCGAAACAGACTTACCCTGCCGTTTGAATGTTAATATTGTTTAATCACTGAAGTCATCGGGTCGATTCGGAAGAACGATATTTGCTTTTGACAATGCTCGGCTACAAGCCAATGTAGAATATGCATTGTTAATCCATTGTAGACCAATAATATGGTTTGCTCGCTCGGATAACATCGCCATAATGTAAGTGAGATGAATTTTGTCTAGCAATAGCAAACCAAAAGCGGTTAAAGGGACCTCGTCAATATTTAGCCTTAAACCTTACAAAACACTAACCGCTTTTAGGGAGTACAACGGTATTAATTTATATTTTTGGTTCTAGAAAGTTCATTGGACCGGGCCGATTCCACAAAGCATTTTTTGACTTAAGTCAAAATACTAAATTTCATATTTTTTGCCACCTGTCCTAATTTAGTTTTAAAAATTGAAATGTAATTATAAATTACTTACATTTTTATCATAATGCATGAATATTAAGTGTTTAAATGCAAAACTGTGAAATTTGAGAGTCCTTAAACATTTTGACTTAAGCATAAAACTGCTTTTTGGAATCGGGCCCAGTTATCTCATATACAGGATCTTACTCAAAATCGGGTTAACTTGCAAACCAACAGTAAAAATATCAACTTAACAACCTTCTTTGTTTCTTGTATTCATTATTCGATATACTTTTGCCACTAGACGTATTTGGAGGAGAGCGTTGGTGAATGTATTACGAGTAGATCCCTTTGTGATGTATGCATTATAGAGTTCATACACTCTTAGAGTGTATGGCTCTAACGGAACCTTTTACAGTTCTTCAGTCATGGGTCTGGTGGAACCCTCATGGCAACTGTTCTAAATATTTCTCTCTTTCTTCTTATATCAAAGAACCGTTTTTGTCCTATAATGGTTCCATATAGAACCATCGTCTTTTTTAAAGAACCTCGAACAACCATTATTTCTAAGAGAGTAGAGTTGGCATTCTGGTGACGTGGACAGAGGTACAGAAACAGTCAGGAAGTCTTTAACGCCAACCACCAACTAGAACAGTATATACGTTTTCGTCTTGCACATTAGCCTTTGAATGCTGACACATCAAATTGGTATAATGTGACTGCCAAATTTTTGCGATATCGAGTTGTTCTGCCTTATATTGACAACTATATTTTTAGCTAAAGATTTATCTTTTTTTGGTAAGGCAACGTAGTCATTTCAGCTTGAGTTGTTCGGTAAAAAACTTTTTGTTGTGTATACAAGTGCGACAGTTTAACACGTGAATGCTAAATTCTTTTACCACATCTGAAATACTCAGCATGCCTTTCACACATACAAGCTCCAAACCATTCCGTTCTCTTCACTCTAGAACAGACGACACGCCATTCTTACAGTTCCGGCTATTTGATTAGTGCACATGTTCCAATGTTTGTTCGTCTCTTCGAGTCAGGTTAAAGTCGTACTCGATGGTATTTCACTTATATACCACGACGGCTTGTCCACTTCTTATTCTGCATTATTTCACACGGTGGAAAACAGAAATGAAACATCGTGATACCTACCCACGTTTTTGCCGAACACACTTTATGTTTGTTTGATTGGGGTTTAACGCCGTACTTAAGGCTATTTCATTCTCATGACGGCGTGCCAGTCCAATGGGTGAAGGAAACCACCCCTGACACTAAACAAAACATGATGGAACAAATACAGGACACTCACATGACAATACAAAAACTTCACAAACATATCGGCTTCCTGTTCCTCTATAACTCTGAAAGTACCAGAGCAACAGGAAGCTCCCTCCAACCACCCACCGCACTGATATGACTGTGATATAGCTGAGGTCTTCTGGGGGAATCGAACATGCGAGCTTTACCCCGATTATTGATTTATTGCCAGACACAGTCAGGGTAACCATATTTCAACCAATGCTTCTTTTAATTGACAATGAAACGATTTCACAAGTTCCGAATGTATCAATATACAGGAAGTACAGCCCTGTCATATAAGTAAAATGCTACTCGACGTCAGACATCACTCAATCCATATATCAAATAAATGAATAAACCAGTTGCCAACAAACCAATCAATCAAAAATACTACCCACAGACTAATCAATCGATCGTCTTCGCGGAATAAATTACTTATGGTAATGGGTGAGCCAAACTAATATCGTCACTCTTTGTCGAAGTACAAGTACATTCCAACGTAAAGGAAGTTTTGTCTGGTGGTGTGTCGTTTGTCATACATGCATTCATTTGATAAAGCCATATAAAACAGTCTAATCCAGTTTATTGAGTACACGCTTGATCAATGTTATCGTTCTTGTACGGTTGCCTTACATTGCAATCGTTTTCTCGCTAGAGTTTCTATAGTGGACGAGACTAAGACAACTCGCGTACGCTATGCCAGGCCATCGCGCATTAATTTCCGCTAATATTTTGGGCGACGTATGC
>JAQQZZ010070923.1:0-21802 GCA_030265115.1 Mopalia vespertina | reverse complement strand
TTTTACCAAGAATATGAAGGTAATGTATTGGACCTGCTTAAGAAAGCTAATCCAAAACAATTTTACAATAAATTTCGACAAAATCTCAAGCGTGGGGAGAATTCTATTACCACAGATGCTTTTCTGAACCACTTCAAAGCTTTGTCTGATGACAAAAGACAGTGTCACTTGACGCGTAGTCCGAATGACAGCAATAGTGCTATTAATAACGGTTATGCTTGTAATGGTGACTATATGGGTAATAGCATAACAAATAGTTCTAATTATAACAATCAACGTCAAAGTGACACCAATATTTTCCCATGTGTATTTGATAAACTTGACGAAAAGGATAAACTACAGTCTTTAATAACTGGATTACCGGTTTACTGTGAGAAATGACAATTAACCATTAATGTAGCCAAAACCAAAGTACTCATTTTTCGCTCTTGTTGGCATTGTCAAGATATCCACATCTATCTTAACCAACAAGAGCTGGAAACTGTGAATAACTTCGTCTATCTTGGTTTGCTATTATCTTACAACGGTAAATATCAACAAAAACTCGCAGGACTGAGTAGTAGAGCTATATACGGTTTACGCAGAAAAATGTCAGAGTTTGGGCTAAATATTGTTACAAAACTGTCCCTCTTTGATACATATATTTCCAGACTAATGCAGTATGGTTGTGAAACCTGGGGTATGCATTTTGCAAAAGATATTGAAAATGTTCCCTTGAAATTTTGTAAATGGATACTTTGGGTCTCTAGGACTGCCACTAACGCAATGGTATATTTTGAATTGGGTCGATATCCTATGCTGTTACACAGAAAATATTATATGATAAAATGCTGGCGTAAACTGCATCGTATCCTATCTGTATAATGATTTGTATTGGTCGTGTCTTACAGCTCCACGCGAGACCTGTTGGCTTACCGGTCTTAGGAATGAATTAAACAATGCAGGCATGAGTGAGTATTGGGGAGCACAGACTGTCCCAAATGTAACACACTTAATCAACATTTACAAGTCTGTTCTAATAGACCAATTTACACAAAATCCTGGCTACCAGATGGAAGCAAGTTCTAAATGCCTCATCTACAAAAATAAAGTAGACTCGTTGCCACTACAATTCTACTTACAAAAATCGGTATTGCATAAATTTCACAGGATCATAAGGACATATCGTATATCTGCGCACGGCATTGCGTTGCAGCATGGACGATAAGACAATGTCCCTCGTTCTGACAGATTGTGTATCAATTGTAACTATTAGAGCGTTGAAGACGAATACCATTTTATCCTAATTTGCCCAGCATTTGTTAATCTACGGGTAAAGTATATAAAGAAATGTTATTATAAAAAAACTTCTGGTTTTAAATTAGTGCAACTACTTTCCACTAAAATGTAAATGTAGTTCGAAGTTCGATGTTGATCGCGTAATAAATTCATAATCAGTTGCCAAACTACAATTTGATTGGTCGATTGATTTTAGCTCAACGTCTTGCTTGAATAGCGTGCACACTGTTCAGTATATTGCGTAAATATCGTCCATTGTATGTTGTCAGGTCAAACAGTCATGATGGTTGGGGACAGGTGAATTATGTCATCTGGACAATGCCCTTGAAATAACACAAAAGTCAAAGCCCAGAAATGGAAGGAAATTTAGAATAATAGTTTGCCTGGTGTTTAGTCGAAGCTCTGGATAAGGAGAGAGGTTTCAGGATTGTGCTCAAAAGCCTTTAGGGAGACGCCACTCAGTATTGATACTGGCCTTTCTTTCAACTAACAATGCACATTATACTGGTGACAACGTACTATTAATGATTTTGTAACTTGACGTAATGCATCCAGTTGATCGTTTCGCAATAATTTCATCGGAACAGCAGGACAACCCTATGCATTACGCAATTCCATAGACTGTTGGTACTGATTAGCCGACAGGGACACTCTTTGAACTTTTAACCATTCACATCCCTCATAAACAAATGTTGGCGCCACGTGTCTAAATTAATATTATGGTCAGACTTATGCGTTGTTGAGACTGTATATATCTTTGTTTGAATGCTTTGTTTTACTCTCCAATCATACGGTCAAATACAATAGTTTCACTTTAATCAGTTGCCTGTTGTTTGAGAAGTATTTCTGTATATAATTGCAACTTAAGTGCTGCCAGAATCTAGCTTACCCATAACACCCAGTATCTGCCCCACGCATGTAGAACTGTGATTTACTGAGGACGATCCTGGCGGAGTTTGGAAATAGTTCAAACAGGTCTCTGGGACCATACCAGGGAATTTCGAGTATCTCCTCCAAGCTTGACAGTACTGTAAAGTAGGTCTGGCCAAACTTAACAATGATATTATTAGCGTTATTTTTGGATAACTCTTTCTTAGCTTGAACAGATTCTAGTTCAAAAAATTTTGCAAGTTTAAACCCGTCCGGGAATCGAACCCACGACCCTCAGTGTTAGGCATTGAATCGCCAGCAGTAAATGCCGGCCACCCAGACCACTCAGCCTTCTGCAACCTTCCAAATTTTCAACCCACAAACAAAAGGATTCGTGGCCCGCAGATATGTCATGAAATCACACGAAATTATTTCGACAATTGCACGGGTGGTTTATACCAGATTTCACATCAGTTTCCACCGTTATGCGAGTGAATGACCTTGTACGCGGAGTTGAACACCAGTTAATCAATCTATCTGTTGACAACACACAGGGAGCTCAGACAAACTTATATAAAAACGATTGTATTGATAAGCTTAGCCACCAACGTAGACAACGAGTGACCGAGACATCAAAGTCTCTTGCATCCTTAATCGGCTACAGGCGTCAGCCAGTCGACAGCAAACATCAAAAGAAGAACGTCCCAAGAAAGGGAATGTTTTATCAATAACATGATGAAGATATTAATGTCATCTGACTCAAGAGAGCGTACTCTTAAGTGCACTTTAAGCGAGATGATATTTTGTGTGTAGTATTCTCCAAGCTAAATTCCAAATTATCTAAATCCTTTGTCAACATTATATAAAGCAGATACACAATTTACATGCATCACATAAACTTTCAATATTGTAATGTGAATGACAGGAACTTGTGTTTGCATCGAAATTGGTTCTGTGCGTCAGCAACCTAATGTTGAGCTGTAAGTAGTGCATACCATAAAGACCTACATGTAGTAAATACTTACGTCGTCCCAAAAATTGGCGGAAATTAATATGCGATGGCCTGGCATAGCGCACGAGAGTTGTCTTTGTCTCTTCCGCTATAGAAACTCTTGCGAAAATACGACCGGCCGTGTGCATGAGGGATTTCAACAGCCGTACCGCAGCAGATGATTCCTTACCTGAAGTTTTATTTCAGCGCACGCAAAACGTCTGTGAATATAATAATGACATAATACCGCCCACTCGAAGTTCGGCAGACACTGTGTGCAATGTATGCGGCGGAAAACTGCTCAGTCTATATGAAACAACCTGTACTAGAATACTGAATGGAAGGAGCTATGACGATTTGAACGGTAAAGGGACTTTCTACAATAGGTTTAGCTCTAGTGTTATAGACTATGCAATTGTGTCACAGTCGTTTATATCTTCCGTACTATGTTATGAAACTTTGGACTTTAACGAGTTTGCAGACCACGCACCCATTGCCTTATTATGTAAGATTCCCATTATAAAATAGAATCGATTCTACTTCCCCCGTCGAGACATTAACTCTAAGATGCTCCTGGGCCATGTTGGTTTGCACTTTTATTTGCTGGTCTGTGGCATACGTCCCCCCAAATATTTGCGGAAATTATTGGTCGATGGCCTGGCATAGCGTATGAGAGTTGTCTCGTGCACTATAGAAATTCTCGCGAGAATACGATTGGTAAGATTCCATGTCATAACGTGCACGTGGAGTCACACGACAGCTTGAATAACAATAAAGCTAAGTTTATAACTAATGTCAAATGGAATGACGAATATAAAGCCCAGGTTGGGGAATGTCTTATAATTATAGTTAATTATACTCCTGGGATGAGTTAAAAACCTCTATTTTTACAGACTGTATTGATGTTAATCATAAATCCTCCTGTTTTGCCTCTATTTTAGGTGAAATCATTTCTGTATTTAATACAAGACGTGTTAATATGAACAATCGAAATTACGAATCACGTGACGCTAATAAACCATGGTTCAATGTTGCATGTCGGGAAGTTCTAAAAGTCTATAGAGAAGCCACACAGCTGTTTAGTTCCTGTAAGTCGGAATGTAGGCCTAATAGAGAACGGCTTTGTGAGTTCAAATCTATATATCAGAAAGCTATAACAATGCAAACACGTTTTTACCAAGAATATGAAGGTAATGTATTGGACCTGCTTAAGAAAGCTAATCCAAAACAATTTTACAATAAATTTCGGCAAAATGTCAAGCATGTGGAGAATTCTATTACCAGATTGGTTTACGCAGACTGAGCAGTTTTCTTCCGAATGCATTACACACAATGTCTTCCGAATGCATTACACACAGTGTCTTCCGAATGCATTACACACAGTGTCTTCTGAATGCATTACACACAGTGTCTTCCGAATGCATTACACACAGTGTCTTCCGAATGCATTACACACAGTGTCTTCCGAATGCATTACACACAGTGTCTCCCGAATACATTACACACAGTGTCTTCCGAATGCATTACACACAGTGTCTTCCGAATGCATTACACACAGTGTCTTCCAAACTTCGAGTGGGCGGTATTATGTCATTATTATATTCACAGACGTTTTGCATGCGCTGAAATAAAGCTTCCGGTAAGGAGTCATTGCTTATATAATCATCTTCTGCTGCAGTACGACTGTTAAAGTGCCCCATGCACACGACATGACCCAACGCACTATACCGTTTAATACAAGTCTCAAGTTGATTAAATAAGTCCACGTTCAGAACCGAGCAGAATCTACTATTAACATCGGGAATGTAAACAAATAACACAAAAACTTTCATCTTTTTTTTCTGATGTACTAGTATTTATGTCAATCACAACCATACTTACGGCAACTATATCAACTATCTTTACCTGATCAGATAGGCGTTTATGGCAGAGAACGGCTATACCACCCCCGCGAATCGCTCGCCTCTGAAAGCAATAACACTTATGCGAATCGACGTCGAATATATCCTCTGTTCCGTCATGAAACCAACACTCAGAAAGACCAATCACATTTAATGACTGTATTATGTTCAGAAAACTCTTATTTTTAATTTTGCCTAAATTTGAGCCTATGTATATGTGTATAATTTATCGCGTAATATTCCTCAACTAAAACGTGGGATATTACTTGGACAGAATCAAGTGTTAAAGAAAGTGTGCTATGAGCGCATTTACACAGGGCTTTTTTTAAAAAAGGATATGGCTTTAGGTGTTCACCGTTAGACATGTGAAGAAGTCGCATAACTGACTTTAGGTGTTCACCGTTAGACATGTGAAGAAGTCGCATAACTGACTTTCTGGCATGTCGACTGCAGAACGCTTCGGGATAACATGTACACTGAATTACAACAGGCTGGTGTATATCAGCCCACATTAGAGAGAATTTTAAACCCGTCCAGAAACAGGAATAAAGTGTTCCAAGCTGTTACAAGATTTATTTTACAAACCAAAAAAGTTCATTAAGACCTAAATACTATAATCTAGTCTAGTTAATTAATTTAATAATTACATAGCCAATTAAAACATATGCAGTGAACTGTATATAACGTGTAGTCCTGGTGCGAATAGCCACGCCCGGCTGTATGCACCAATTAACCTAACAAACAAACAAACAGACTGCAGAACGCCACTGTTGATAAAGATATTTTTAAAAGATATATGGTGTTTTCGGCTGACCAGTGATCCTAAAAAGAAAGGGGTTCTCTCCGCTCAAAGGGAGAGGCTTGTCAATTTTAACAAGATGTCAGTATATGTAAATATATGTACCCAATATACCAGTCGGTAAAACGGCAATATGGCAGTAGAGCATTGGCGAAGTTGAATGTCAGTAGACACGTGAGTTGGACCGTTGGACCCTATACCGAACCATAACTATTAACCTTATACCGAACCCTAACCCTAAACCGAATCCTAACCATTAGCGTAACCCTATACCGAAACCTAACGATTGACCTAACTCAATACCGAACCCTGACCCTATACCGAATCCTAACCATTAACCTAACCCTATACCGAAACCTAACCATTAACCTAACCCTATACCGAATCCTAACCATTAACCTAACCCTATACCGAACCATAACCTATACCGAAACCTAACCATTAACTAACCCTATACCGAATCCTAACCCTAACCCTATACCGAACCCTAACCATTAACCTAACCCTATACCGAACCCTAACCCTAACCATTACCCTAAACGTAATACTTAAATTGACATCATGTCTTACTAGGCGGGTATAATTTGCTTCCTCTCTACCATTTATGTTTATAGGCAGAAGAGGTTATTATAACAGTTGGTTATTGGCACCTGAAAAATGTAAGAAATTGCAAACTAACTAGTGGATTAGACCTTTGCATGATACTTATATTGTGTCTACCAGTGTGTGTTGTCATGTCAACATACACGTGTTGTTACTAAAGACTAACATACAACAACTCAGTGGATAGTGCTGTGATGATACTCACATTAGTGTTGACATTTAAAATATATAAGGATTGAAAAGGACAGCCAAGGAAACTCAAGCAAGTCAAAATAACATTTGCAAAAGGTGTTTTCGGAACCGTCGCTTACTTAGTATTTTATTAACACCCTATGATCAAAGTTATTCGGTACTGGTGTCGTTAATGTCTAGAATAGACCTTCCACTGCTCATATCATGCAGTTGACAATATCGCCAGACATTCTCTACTGTTCATTGCTAAAATTCAATATAATGATCCAGAAATGGTTTTACTTTCACATGTACGCGTTTGATTGGTCAACTAAACATACAAGGATTGCTCCAGGCTTCTTATATATGTGTGCAACCACCTGTTCGATAAACTTAAATATTTATTGAGCTATCTAAAGTTTACATTGTCCTTCGATTTTTCTTTATTTGTTTTGACTTTGTTTGTTGCCAGTGGCACGCCGTCATGTGAGTGAAATAACCTTTAGTGCGGCGTTAATTCCCAATCAAACCAATAAACTTCCATGAGTTTAATGCCAATGTTTAGGCATTATCATTGTCTCAATAAGCAAACTAGTATACACTGTACCTTCATTTTATTTATGCAAGGTTAATTCAACACATGTTCTATTAAATAGTGTATTGTCTCTTCCCGTGCGTCATATTCTTATGATGCAGAACTTGAAGGCTGTATCTGTGTGTCAAACGTTATTTCTTTCCCTTGATTAGCGAATTAATATTACACGTGGCATGTCAAGCACGCTGACTGATGTTATAACTGGTATGCTCCAGGTAAAACAAATGTAACTCTTAACACCTGTTCTTCAGTGTATGCTGTTGTAGGTCAAGCATATTCCCGCAATATATTTCGAAAATACATCCGTATTGACCATAAATCTCAAATCTCCAATAAATATCATTTGTGGCACCAAGCTAAAAGACAATATACGTCAAGTTTGATTGGTTGGAGGCCAATAGCGGGTTGACAAGTTATGTTGAGGCAGCCCTTGTTTATAGTTCTTAAGCAAAAATAAATTGTGACTGTTATACTATGATAATTTGATAGTCGCGTTATTTACAATACCATAGTAGGCTCATGACATTGCATTTATGGCCTTACATAAATATAAGTTACATCGTCACGGTCTTTTATCCTTCAGCTCTATGAAAACGCAAAGATTCGCGAATGGCATCAATAATTATGATCTAGAGTTAAGATACATTTATTCAGTTGTGAGTGTACAATGTAATGTATACGTGATTTGGTCAATTCTCTTTAAAGCCAAAACTCATTTATTCTCACACACCGTCTCTTAGATAGATTTGTATGTACGTACTTGAATGACTTTGTTATAAAATGAAACGACTTATTGCCTTACAAACTTTAAAATATTTCTTAGAAACCTAAAGAGTGTCTTTTGTTAATTATAATAATGACATGTATTTGACCTCAACATAACTCCCATGTACTGTATAGTAGTAACTAAGAAACAGTGGCTGTCAATCCGTCAAGCAGATGGCCCTGTGGGAGCCAATCATCGATTGGCTCTTATAGTTTCCCAGGCACCTGTTTTATCGATAGGTCAGAAGATTTGAGACCGGTTTCAATGTCTGTTTACTGCGTCTGTTTAATCTTCCTCTCGTCGAGGTTGTTCGGTGAAAATCCTGCATGCCTCAGCAATCCATAATGGTATTTTGAGAACAGAGAACACAAAATTTAGTATGAAATGATATATATTGAATTATTTGGAAATTTGCGAATGTCTTTTTGGTTAAATTTATAAACCTGAACATTGTTGAATGAAACAAACATTTTCGGAACTCAGGTGAGTCACAAAATAGGCTTTTCTGTTAGTCCTAATATTTTACAGAGTTGTCGACCATTTAATGTTTCCATGAGATACAGTAGTGAAATGTACCGATGTTTAGGTATATTCTGCGTCATAGCTAGATTAACCAACACTAGATATATACATATATATTTTAAATAAGAAGAGAGAGAAAAATGTGCTTGCCTCCACCGTCTTACAACAAAAAAGGCCCTGACGTTTGTTAGCAAACACAAAGAGGGATGGGCTAGCAATGTATGTTCATTACTCCAAAAATACAAATTATTATATTTTATCAACAAGCTAATGAGTCGTATGAATATCTCCAGGAACAACTACATAAATATTTTGAATCACAGCTCTCGTGATGGTCCTCTGCCTTATCATCATCTAAAGTAAGACCCAAACCAAAAGTCTAACATTATTTACGTGTACGTCGTCCCACTAAAACAAAATCCGCATGATGTAGCCTCGGTTTCAGTGATAGCATGATCTAGCCTTGGTTTCAGTGGTAACATAATCTAGCCTCGGTTTCAGTGATAGCATGATCTAGCCTCGGTTTCAGTGGTAGCATGATCTAGCCTCGATTTCAGTGAACATCCGTAGCAGTCATTGTTTGAATTATACCCGTAAATGCAGAAGTTGATTTGTTTAAATAACGGTACATTCTTCACTCTCTTGTATGTGTCAATATTTGCGCATCTGTAATTATATTTCACATAATTGATAACTGCGCATTCAAAGTATTTGTCAAAATGCAATAAACTTAACATATTAGCCCTGACGTTTCAAATATATTTGGCAATTACTGTTTGATACACCGCCATTATACAAGTTAAATAACCTGGGGCAAGGCGTTTAACACCAGTCAATGTACCTTTGGAGTTGGGAGCCAAAGAAAGTCCGTATTATTTGAATATCCACTGAACGGCAAATTACATCTAACGCCACATAGAAACATTTTATTTCCAGCCAAAAGCATCAACTGTGGCTGAAAGGAATTTTGATGACCAGTAATCCTGGATGAAGGTCTTCTCTGATGAAGGTCTTCATTTAGAGTTCGTCCACCTCTACCGCAAACTGGCGACCAAAGCCTTAAACGCCTACGTGCTGTGTATTCCGGATTTGTGACACAGATGCGTTGGGAATATTGGACCAGAAGATGTGACCAGCTGGTAACTATTGTCACATTATAACAGAAACAAAAATGCATCTGGCTCGATAAAGAATTTATTATTTTCGTGGATGATTGGGACAGGTAAGTTAAAATTGTTTTTTATTGTTTATACATAATAAATGTTATAAATCATATGAAGTG
Organism: Mopalia vespertina; assembly: GCA_030265115.1. Taxonomy (NCBI): domain Eukaryota; kingdom Metazoa; phylum Mollusca; class Polyplacophora; order Chitonida; family Mopaliidae; genus Mopalia; species Mopalia vespertina. Next base: position 12,024 of record JAQQZZ010070923.1, on the reverse strand, counting down.
TGAAAATATTCCCATGTAGGCCAACCACTGAACATTCATTCCTGTATACCACTAAGCATGTTTTTAAACGTTATATTTTAATCTCATTATATTTTAAATGATGAGATCAATACACATTGTGTAGAATTAGAATTATCTTAAATAGTTCGCACGCTGAACATTCTCCAAACATCTTTGTACAAGTGTCCATTGTCTGGTTACAAAACGTCAAAATTGCGGTGCTCAAATGAGCAAACTGGTTACGAACGTATCTGTACTTCAACCCCAAAGGTTTTAATATTGCATCCAATCTGTCTTGATTAATACTTGTATCTGGTTTATACACTAATCTTTTACTATTTACCTGTACTAGATTTCAATAATCTTAATCTAGTTAACTCGTGAGTATATTATTGCAGGTGTAGATAGTACAGTGTTGACTTTACTAGCAGCTCGATACTTTCTATCAATTATTAATATATGTGTACTATATCTGCCTAATTAAGAAAGACAAACAGTACGATATTAGATAGGTTTATAACAATGCTTGTCTAGTACCCAAAATTACGATGTGTTTCGCAGATTCTTTCTTCCTGCGTAAGAATTGTTTTATTATCACCAGATAGCGGATACTCATATGATAACCCATTAACACATTAACCGTAAGAAGCAATCTAGCAAGCTAACCGATAAACTGTCTTTTGAAAAATGTCTCCATTCGTAATCATCTGTAAGAAACACTGTACTAGCATAACTGTTGTGTTTGTAGACCACCAGTTGAATCCTTTTCAAAACCAACGGCTGATCTCAAACAATATACTTTTCCTTCCCCCGCCAAAAAAGTTTTCACATTTTATATTTGTTATTTACAGCTAGAGTGGAACATGTTTGTTGTGAAAGTTTCTATACAAAAAAAATAAAACAAAAAAATATTTTAAAATCATTTAGAAAGATAAAGACTGTAAGAATTATAGCCAAATCCCCTAATCTGTCATATCCCTATTTTTGCCAGTTCTCCGGATGTCTGGACAGTTTCCAGTGTTTGTTTTTTGAGTGTGTTTAATTTCCTCCCGTTTTCCACTACCCTGTGCTAATCCTATATCGATAAATCGACGCTATGTTATATGTAGTGGTATATCTCTGAACTGACACAAATCCATTTTGGGATGAAAGGGCTTAAAGCTTAGGTTTGGGTTTATTCTTACGCCATTAAGTGTGTCCTGGTTCGTATTCAAGACACGTTCTCTAGAAAACCGACTTGCCCGATATTTTATTGTGTCTCACCCAATGAATTCTCGCGTCTTAAAGTATCGCGGTCATCTTATCGCATATAGTTTCATACAACAACCTGAGTCAGTACATCTACATAAGGGTGCCTTATTATAAAGTATTGATAATATAGCACAGAAGCCTATACAAATATTCTCTGTAGACAAAGACAACACTGCATGCTTCCTTTTGGTTCTATGGGAATCTTTCGCTCATACTCTACATATAATGCTGTACGGTGCTGACTTCAAAGCATGTTTTTCACAAATAAGTGAATATAATATTGTACAATTTGAGTGTATCCGCTATCTATGTAATCTGAATGGTATATTTACCATATGAACTTTCACCAGGAAAACGTAACAATGGTTTAATAAGCATGATAGGCAAACTGTGTGGCTTTGACATTGTATTTTGTGGCTCATTAAATAACATTAAGAAAGAAACAATGAATGTTCGAATAGGAAAATACCGAGTGGAAAAGGCGATAGGTTAGACGTGTGGAAATCGTGGATGAATGGACTAAACGGTAAACGTTTTCCATTAATTGAACGAAATATTAACGGTATATTTTTACAGGTGACAATCCTCACATGGGTTTGTTTTATGCCAACTCCGAAAAATTAAATGAACTTCTTGATTAGCTCTGATAAAAACGATAAAGAATCCATAATTAACAATTGTTATAATGTTGTATTACGCAAAGCTTTTCAGTGGCAGACTTCTCGTGTTTTAAAGGCACATTGCTTATGTCTTTTTGCAGGGAATAATGGAATTGGGATTGCAGCTTTAATTCCAGCGAACACCGTACATGTTTCTCTTTTCTATTTCCCGCTTAGTGGTTATCGAGTGCACAGTAATCTTACTTCTGCGTACCGTTCACGGGATCGAGTCCACCTGTCGACCATCAGGTGTATGAGTGAGTCACACAATGTCGCTCCAGCAATGGCGGGGGTGGTTTTTAATGAGTTTTCCTCCCGGTTTTCCAGCGTCATTTAATAGGCAAGGAACAGTGTGAAGCGGGCAATCCGTCGTCATATAAATGAAATACCCTTGTGTACGACGTTAAACCCCAATCAATCAAACAAACAATCTATTTCTCAATGATTTTTCCCGAAGACCCTGAATCTGTATTTATTATTTATATACCAATGAAAGATCATGACTTTCTTCGCACATAAAAGTGATATTTCGCTGCAGTGTATTAACACTATTTGCTGTTACTCTCTGTACTTTGACCCTGTCCGGACTACAGTGCATTTTGAGTGACGTCTGCTCAATTCAGTCTGAAGTCTCAAGTGTGGATTTCACTACAGAACGGATATACCAGGTGAATTATATTATTTATTTAAAAAGTCTGTGAAATACATATTCTGGTATCTTCAAATTAACCATGATCCAAGATGATAATCGTCAACAATGTGGCGCTGTAGCAAAAAACAAACGAATCACCTTTATGAGAGATCCCATTCATAAAATAGTTCCTCTGATGAGCAGATGGAAAGATAAAGATTAAGACAATTAATATTGGGAAATATATTTGAAATATTCCTCTTGTAGAGTAGCATAAACATCTCCCTTTTTGTATACAACGTTGAAAAATCATGGTTTTATTATGTTCAGGCGTAAGAATCCCAAACGGAGTAGACAGTCCCATTGTGACATTGCCATGATCACAGCTGATTGAAGAATTTGTTGTGGTCATGAGTTTATAGTTGATGTAAATAATAAATAAAATATTACACAGTGAAGTTTAAATACCATAAATCTTGCTCTCATGAATCGTGGAGAGGGTAACCCACTCGACGCTTCGCGTCTACCATTTACTCGCTCAATATTTATCATATTCAAACTTCACCGAACTCTATATATACACACTCGTTAATTATATGAAACAATCTAACAGAACTCTATATATACATACTCGTTAATTGTATACAAACTTAACAGAACTCTATATATACATACTCGTCAATTGTATACAAACTTAACAGAACTCTATGTACACATACTCGTCAATTCTATACAAACTTCAACGAAATCTATATATACCTACTCGTCAATTAAATACAGCAATCCATTAAACGATGAAACCACAATAAACGTTGAAATCACAATAAACGTTGAAATCACAATAAACGTTGAAATCACAAAAAACCTTGAAATCACAATAAACCTTGAAATCACAATAAACCTTGAAATCACAATAAACCTTGAGATCACAATAAACCTTGAAATCACAAAAAAAACTTGAAATCACAAAAACCTTGAAATCAGAATAAACCTTGAAACTACAATAAACCTTGAAATCACAAAAAACCTTGAAATCAAAATAAACCCTGAAATCAGAATAAACCTTGAAATCACAATGCACCTTCAAATCACAATAAACGTAACAGCTTTTATCTCGGTTAACTGACTGATAATTGTTATGTTCCAAATTCTATGGTATTTCAGTGACAATGTAGCCGATGAAGTGATAATATACTAGTGTGATATTACAGGTTTCCTTAATCTTATTGATTCATCATTGCCTCGGCAAGTCAAACACATAACTGGACCACCAAATTTTTAACTCGAACTTGCATTATTATATCAAAAATATTAGCGTGAGAACCTAAACTGAACAAAGACTACTGAGAATACGGTAATCCGTTAGATTAGATTAGATAGGTAGGGATTTTACGCTGTATTTGACCTTTTTTGCGTCATATCATGGCGTACCAAGTGAACGGGTGAAGTAAACAACCCTAGACTACTGGCAACAATAACAAAACAGGACATTCACAAGGACATCAGAAACAGATCGACTTTATGTAGCACCAGGGCAACAGCACCCCACTTTCCGGCAACCAAATTGCACCATTGGCTTTTCACGCACTTTCTCGCGTAATATTGGGCAGTCAGCCAACGTGTTATCTTTAACGCCACGTGATGTTTTGACTAGAATAAATGATAGTAAAGCCAATGGTGCACCGTAATGCCCAAATCGCAGAACTTTGACGCCAAAGAGTTTGATTTTTGTTCTGGCTAATAGTCTGCCTTCTATTACAAATAAGATTGGTAAAGCAACGCCTGGTGGTATTTTTAAAAAATGTGATTTTTATTTAACGTCTTGTCTAATTAGTCTGACCGCGAGGACATGCCTGTAGAGTAACAGACATGTAAAATGTATATCAATGTATGTTCATATCACTTGTAAAGTTATCTGGTCATAATAGGCCCACCACAGTTCATGGTTTTAGGTATTGGACATAAAACTCGTTCTGGCGACAAATTGAATACACATTCATTATGAGGTTTTGTATTAGAAGAACAGGTTCAGTAGTATATAATTCTGGTTATAACGATCACTAGAGTTTGGTATCAAAATAATTAGCAGAGGACAACAGGCCAACTGCTTAAGGCCTATTTGCCTCTACTATCTACAAACATAATCTGTTTATCGACTGACACATCTGGTTGGTATTTTACTTTCATGAATCCAGTCCTCTTTCGACATTTTGTGGGTCATTGTCTCTTTCTTCTGCACCATATCTTCTACCCGTAAGCGTTGATTCATATCTTATCTTACCGTCTAGAGCTTATCTGTGTTACTAATGCTATGCCTTCCAGCCGTATGTTTAATGGACATCGCACACGACCTGAACTACAGACGCTGTTTATTCATTTATTTTGCTTAAAAGTGATCAAAAGTTTAACGTTCTTGACTTGAATGTTATACTTCCAAATATGGCGGAAAGCAAATACATTTAACATCGTAGAAAAACCTTAAAATGTATACACGTCGAAAGACTTTTCTAAACTATTACAAAAATTATAACAAATCAAGTCGATCCTTTCACAAATATTGGGCATAGCCGGGTAAGTCTATTTTATACACATAACACATACCTCGGTAAAGGTGTTAAATATTACTTATTACTGAATTTAATTAAATTGTGGAAATAAAACACTACCCTATGCTTGTTTAAACTTGTGCTGTTGTAGAGTAAATCGGCAGTTCACCAAGAACTTCATATACGATTGCCCAAGAACAAAACAACCTATGGTAACTGTTATTGCTCACGACCTTGGGCAACAGAACTGGAACATTATTCCTTGAAATGAATCAAGCTTTGTCGATGTTTGTAAAGGGTCTTACTAACGGACATTGTCAATATACTGCACTACCTGCAGTCAAACATAATAAGGTATAGGTTCACACGTACAGTTTGTTTATTGAACAGTTCCCTTCCTAAGCGCTTTCTCATTTGTCCAAACGGTACAGGACTAGGACTATAATTTGATACTGTAGGCATATGAATTAAATACCACAATATCAATGCAATTTGTCTTGAAGATAAGTCGTAATTAATATTTTAATAACCAATCAAGGTCACTCAATAACGCATCAAAATTTCAATTATTTATCCGGTCATTCACAGGGAAATGTGCTGCCCATTCTCCACACAGTAAAGCCACAGGCAAGTTAACGCCTATCCTTCTACCTAGTTCAGCAACAAAAAATCTGCCGCTTGATTGCGTCTGATTAGATATGCTATAGTTATGGCCTTTTGGTGAAGTCAATACGGACCCCCCAGAAGTCGTATTGATCGACCCCGGAGGCTGAGATCTAAATGACTCCTCTGTGTACGTTCGGCATGATAGACCTCTTTAAAGTAACATTGACTGCTTTAATGTATGACATTCATTCAGTTAGTATAAGCAATATAACAAGACTGACTACAGACATATAGGATTCATCGAGACCTCAATCAGACCAAAGTTAACTACATATTTGACATCGTTTCTCGAACAGAAGGCTTATAAGGGACTTCAGCGATTGGTTAACGCTTATGTCAATTTGTGAAATAGCCTTGGGTGATTGGTTAAGGATTTTATATCTATATAGCGGCAGTAGAGCCCAAAATAACAGTTAACCGCATGGCCACAGGGTAAATTTAAGACAATAAATGACTGGAAAAGCGGCTGTCATAGAGTAATATATATTTCTCAAATGTAATCATACTGGCACAGTGGTGGCAATTAATTAAAACCGATTAATCATCTCATCTTGTAGATAAACTCTCAGATACAAGTCTACCCTTAGGTCTTAACATAGAGTTGTGATAGAAAATCTACATACATTTCCAGAGAAGATATGCCCAAGTACATGGTATTGAAATATGTGATAGATATGAAGCAAACAAGATATTTGACATAGGTTTAGAGTAAATCAAATCAGAAACGGGTGTTTCAATGAAACAGAAATCAACCAATGAGTATTTCCGCTAAGGGGAATGAGGGTTAAAAGTTGTCTGATACAAACCGGGTGCTATAGGCTGGTCATATAGGAGTACAAAAGGAATTATGTATTTTTAAACACTCTACCTAGTTTTCAATTGAAACACAGTGGATAAAACGCTGTAAGATGCGGTTCCGTTTGATTCCTCTTTAGAGAGAAGACTGTTTTAATCGGCATAATTTCAAAATGACCTTTCACCGAAAGATCAGGAATGGAAAAATGTTCAGCCATCGGGGGTATGAATTGTAACCTAATGGAATTCAAATGATTGGTGGCTCTAATCCGAGTGAGATTTTTGGTTTCACCAACATATTAATTTAGGCACTTCTTACAAGTTTTCCTTATACCACATTTTCTGATCACTGTTCAAAATGAGTACTAAATGGTAAACATTTCTAGTGTTCTTAACAAAGGAGGACTTATCTGGTATATGTAATAGTCTATCTTGGGCTTAGTCTTCATATCTCTTGAAGACCTGCTGACCATTTTGCAGGGCGATCATGGTGTTTTCTTAATGGAGCTGATTCAAGGCCTTCGCAACAAGAGTGCTGCAATTCCCAACCTTATTCAGCACAGGGCTCTATAGCACACTTTCTAAGGGACTCATGTTCCCACCCCACTCTGTCACACAAATGAAACCAAAGCTTCAACTCATGTCCCCACCCCACTCTGTCACACAAATGAAACCAAAGCTTCAACTCATGTTCCCACCCCACTTTGTCACACAAATGAAACCAAAGCTTCAACTAGAGCTTTTTCCCATAGTACCACCCTTAATGCGCTGTTACATTTGGCCATTCATCTCCATGTTATTACAATTACAAATCCCGACGATTTGGGTTGGGATACCGATCAAAGGCATTTTTAAAAGAACAAGTCCTGCATCAATAATTTATCAAAAGCAATCACACCAACACAGGGATGTAGATTAATTGAAATCAATGAATCATCTTATCTGCCAGCTTAATATATATATTTGTGCATATAGATTCTTCGCAAAGCATCACTTATATGAAGTCTTTACCAACCTGAATTTCAGATGCAAGTCATAAAGTCTTCAGTATTCTTAATACAAGATGGATGACTGTTTGTAATTGGTTCCAGGTTGTATATCAATAGGTTTCTAAGAGGCACTCTCTGATTTTATGACCAAGACTTAATCAATGGAATACATCTGAAAACATTTAACATTAAATACCCTGCTAAATGTAATAAAATACAAAATGAGATATTTCACCAGTTTTATACCACACTTCGTCTTTGACATATTGTTTCATAATGAAACGCAGACGCCCGAGTCGGTACTGCGCATTTATGATGAAATTGGGTGAAAAAGTAATTTCTGGCTTTCTAGCTCATTATTAACACAGAATATGTTCTCATTCTATTTTTGGAGAAACATTGTGTTGTGAATATACCAGAGTAGCAAGCCCCGGAGTAAATATGGTAGAATTGCTCAGTTATTTTTTAACTCATTTTAACAGATGAGTCTCATTCGAGTACTAATATCTTAAAGTGTTTTGTCAAATTAAACCTAGATATATGTGAGTTTTTGGTGTGTGTGTGGGTGTGTGCGTTTGTGTGTGTGTGTGGATGGAGGGGGGCGGGGGAGTCCGGTCAAATATATAGGTGTGTCACAACACAATTTAAGTAGTATTAAGCTAATACCCTGTTGGTCACTTGCACTTCCGTTGTAAATAGACCCAGATGACAGTAACACATATAACCAGTGTTTCTGAAGAACAATCTGTGTTTATTAGGTGTAGCGCTTCGGGTGGCACTTTGGATAATTGCACATCACCGTACAAGACATATAACATAATAGAATTATCTCGATCTAGTGCGCAATTTCTCCCCGTTAATAGAATTTGGCTAGATCTATAGATTTTCTATCAAAAAGGGAACATATTGTTTGCCTTTTATTCCAACTCTTACATGGCATTTCCAAAAAAAGACATTTATTGATAATAATGCATGAAAGTGTTCAATTGGACGACGAGTGATCAGAAAAGCCCATTAAGACAAGTAGTGGCAGTATGTGGTTCTGATCAGCAAAGGAAATGTATAAATGTTCTCGCTCACATATGCACATGTATTTTGACCAATCCTGACGCAGAATTGACTAACTATAAAAGCTTTACCCATTTGTAAAGATCGAGGGAACGATTTTTTTAATTATATTCGCTGTTCCTACAGCTAAAGCGTAGTCGGATGCTGTCACGAAAACGGCGTTTTATTTAATACTGATTTTATTCTTCACTACATGTAAGTTAAACGTCTATGGTGATTTCATTTACTGGGGTGACTGGACTGACACGCCGTAATATGAGTGACATAGCCTTAAGTACTGCGTTAAACCGGAATATTGAAACAGTACAAGAGCAGTGCACGAGAGTATTCTCTTCATACGAAGACAAAATAAAACGCTGAAATTCTGACGAGTTTTTGTTTCTTAGTTATATAACTACTTCACTATAAAAAAAAAAACGTAAAACGCAAATACCATTATAAAATTACAATTGGGAAAGAAAAAAAGCGCAATTTTTGAAAGCAAACTAGGTCACCTTTTCTCTCACAACTGATGTTAAACCCAAGAGTTGTACCAAATGTTCACAACATGCCTAAATTAGCATACTTAAAGATCGTTTCTTCACGGTTCAAGATTCAGGTCAGACGTGATCTAGATACTAACAGATTCAACTAGTCGAGACGCTCTCTATGTAGCCGCTCTCTGGAAATATGTATTGGTTGGAACGTGGTTTAGTCAACTTCTGTAGCTGTTAATTGCAGATTTTGCCATGTGGCCTCATCGATTACGGCTGCGAATCTTGTACCGATTTTGCTCTCACTTTATCGTCGATAGATACAACTATTATTGTTCTACACTAAAAATTATTCATATGTGGAAAAGAGCCAGGTAAATGACGGGAATCTATAATAACACTGGGTCCGCCGTTATGCAAATGAAATTCAGCAAAGCGCATAACACCGATAAAACTAAATCAATTCCATGGTTTCGTCTTGTGTTTGCTTCATGTCAAAATAAGTATGAGGAATAACTGTTACATTTCCTGATAATTTTACTGTGCATTTACCAATAACTAATTAATATGTTAAAATGTCAATACAACCAAAATGTTGTCTTCGATGGTAAAGGTATAAAATCCATCGACTTAACAGACATCAGCCGACATCGAAGATATGATGTAAAATAATTACCTCTGTATGACACGGATTCATTGCTTGCATTGTCTCATTGCTATCGTATCAAATTGAACATAACGACCATAAAAACCCCCCAAGAAGTTTGTATGACTTCTGTACCACAAATACCAATGTTGGTTGTAACAACTGTATCGCCAATACCAATGTTGGTTGTAACAACTGTACCACCAATACCACTGTTGGTTATAACAACTGTACCACCAATGCTGGTTGTAACAACTGTATCACCAATACCAATGTTGGTTGTAACAACTGTATCACCAATACCAATGCTGGTTATAACAACTGTACCACCAGTACCAATGCTGGTTGTAACAACTGTATCACCAATACTAATGCTGGTTATAGCAACTGTACCACCAATACCAACTCTGAACATAACATCTCTACCGCCAGTAACAATACTGGTTATGCTGGTTATAACAACTGTATCACCAATACCAATGTTTGTTATAACAACTGTACCACCAATACCAATGTTGGTTGTAACAACTGTACCACCAATACCAGTGTTGGTTGTAACAACTGTACCACCAATACCAATGTTGGTTGTAACAACTGTACCACCAATACCAATGCTGGTTGTAAAAGATGTACCACCAGTATCAATGCTGTTTGTAACAACTGTATCACCTTTACCAATGTTGACTGTAACAGCCGTACCACCAATACCAATGCTGACATTGTAACAACTGTATCACAAATAACAATGCTGGTTTAACAACTGTACCACCAATAACAATGTTGGTTGTAACAACTGTATCACCAATACCAATGCTGGTTGTAACAACTGTACCACCAATACCAATGTTGGTTGTAACAACTGTACCACCAATACCAATGCTGGTTGTAACACCTGTACCACCAATACCAATGCTGGTTGTAACAACTGTATCACCAATACCAATGTTGGTTGTCACAACTGTACCACCAATACCAATGCTGGTTGTAACACCTGTACCACCAATACCACTGCGGGTTGTAACAACTGTATCACCAATACCAATGCTGGTTGTAACAACTGTACCACCAATAGCAATGCTGGTTGTTAAAACTGTACCACCAATACCAATGTTGGTTGTAACAACTGTATCACCAATACCAATGTTGGTTGTAACAACTGTACCACCAATACCAATGTTGGTTGTAACAACTGTACCACCAATAACAATGTTGGTTGTAACAACTGTATCACCAATACCAATGTTGGTTGTAACGACTGTATCACCAATACCAATGTTGGTTGTAACGACTGTATCACCAATACCAATGTTGGTTGTAACAACTGTACCACCAATACCAAAGCTGAAAAAAACATCTGTACCACCAGTACCAATGCTGGTTGTAACATATGTATCACCAATACCAATGCTGGTTGTAACATATGTATCACCAATACCAATGCTGGTTGTAACAATTGTACCACCAATACCAATGCTGGTTGTAACAATTGTGCCACCAATACCAATGCTGGTTGTTTCAACTGTATCACCAATACTAATGTTGGTTGTAGCAACTGTACCACCAATGCTGGTTGTAGCCAGTCCAATTAAATATTGAAAATATTTAACACCAACTCTTCACACACCGACTAAATTATTGTTCCTTTACTCGATTTACGTGTGTATTTGCATGAAAAATGCCGTATATAATAGCGTAATCTTGATTAATTTTAAAATACAATTTAACAGAAATTATCAATAAAGCGATATGTTATGTACTTCTGTGTTTTATTTTAAGTTTTTTGGCAATGAGAGTTCACAAAAGTAATTTTGGGTTTTTAACTACCTGCGGAATTCTATTTGCTAATGTAAAACAAGCAATAACTTTTGTTGACATTTCTAATTATTGTCCAAAAACTCATTATTCTCTAAGAGCTCAAACGGGAACAAAGTAGTTGTTGACATAATGGACTGTGCCTTTATGGAATGATTAAGTGATTCTGAATGCAATCGGGTCCGTAAAGTAAAGAGCTCAGGCAAATAAACCAGTGTGTATTAGAGATGGTAACAAACCCAACTTTTATGTTTGCTCATTTTCTGGAGACGTTCCCTGTTGCTTGTGATTTCTCGACTGTGTTCGTCCTACTTAACTGTGACTTTACAAAATGTTGACCTTGGGGAGTTAATATAGTCAAGACTGCGGAAAAGTATTTCGAGTTAGACTCTTTTATAGTATTTGAAATGCACAACAGCTAATATAAGTATTCCCCTACGAGAAAATTTGTTGTGGGTTTGTGCCTTTAAATATCGACACCCTCTCGC
>JAQQZZ010070912.1:7483-21803 GCA_030265115.1 Mopalia vespertina | reverse complement strand
CGCCCCGCGTTATTTAGGACTACCGTCACCCAAACCTAGTAAAACCACCCCGCGATATTTTGGCCTACCGTCTTTTTAATTTTTTGTTTAAATAGATTACTCCGGCGGACGTTCATGTTGGATGGATATGTGGTAGATGAAGCCTGGCTGTCCCCTTTAACGTCTTCTACCAACCGGTTCTGCGCCACGACGGCCCATTTAGTTCAAATGAATGTAGACTTCTCAAGGAAGTTTTTTTTTATGTCAAATGTGTTATTATGCGTAAGGTATACACACGAACACGACTTCCTGTCTGGGGTATCATAAAGGTTACACACTGCTGCCTTTAGGTGTGAAGTATAAATAAAGTTAACAGTTCACTGCACTTCAGATGTAAAAAGTTGGAACATAACGGGAGATATATATAAGCAAAAAGTCATTAAAAATTTCTCTCGCAACAACCATTGAAATTAAAACACTTTAATTTTCTTCTAGATGAAGTTAATATCATGTGACAGGTTTAGCACAAAAGTTTTATGCGCCATAAAACATTGCGACGAGTGGTTATCGTAGAGACATCTAATGCATGTAAAGTTAATATATACCAGTCGGTTTACCATTTAGAACTGTCGTAATGTAATCAATCTATACATATCGGGGGATTTTTTTGTATTGGCGGAACTTTTAAGTGCATAAAAAGTTATTATATATATCAGTCGATTTGCCATTTAGAACTTTCGTACTTTAATCATTCTACACGTATGGGGTGGGTGGGGAGTGGGGGACTGTCAGCGCGGGTGAAGAGGACTATGACGAACCATCATTTGTCTCGCCTTTTAAGCATTAAAATAGTGTTGATAATGTAGCTGTGTGATGATTTTTTGTGCATGCCTTGCTGGACCGTCCTAAATAGTTGAATTGGAACATCGCCTCTGTAGACCACCAATCCTCACAAATTTATTATTCTATGTTAAAAATCAGACAATTCACATGAAATGTAGTAACTTCACCACGGTTACAGAACAAGGTGCCGCATATGTATTTTATGGTGGAGTTTAACAAAAATGATTGAAGTAATTATTAAACATTTTAATTCTTTAATTTTGTGGTAGTATTTCGAGAACTATGATGCAGTCCGGAAATACAGTGATCTCCATCCAAGAAAAAAGAAGATACACATCCTATATAATGTTTACCGTTGTGGTTATGTCGCTTGTACTATACGCATAAATATTTTTTATTCCATGAGTGTGGTGAGACGTAGTGCTTAGAGTAAGATGTGCTTGCCTACATCATGGTTTTCTGAACATGGAGAGGGTGAGCAGTACGAATCATATTTACCTTGTCCTTTTGCTTTGGACGCCAACAATATTAATCCCAGTGCAGAGAATCCGGCGATGGACCACTTGTACCACATACTGAGCCTGTGGATATAAAGAAAATAAAAATGACGTTAAATGGACGACGAGAAAGGAGTGAACTCTGGCGTGTTCCATCCGCGTGTCTATAAGCATTACAAACGCCGGCGGTATAGCTACTGGCAATATTTGCTGTTTATTAATACTTGATTAAAGTGACAAAGTTACCGTGCCTTTCATTGCCTCTAATAAAATGTCACACATATACTTCATCGCTCTTATGTATGCCCTAATACATTCATATAAGTCTCTAGCAGTCTAGTCAGATTATGTCCGCGACAAGAGAACTTGTATTCCTTAGATATACATCTTGTTATCTTTCAAAATTCTGAAAGATAAACAAGCACAAAATGAAAATATTAATTAAGCTTTTGTGATAAGTATCTTGTCAAGTAAAATTGATATTAAAGTTTGTGTGAATAATCTTACAGATGATATGTTCAAGTTTATAGTTATTTAAGTCAGAACTGATCAACTAACTGGCTAGATAGCAACAATTAAAAACATCTACACAAGTAGTATTAGTCTGAGAGCAGAGGCAGTCATTTTGACTGGACATGGCATGGCAATGGTGACAGAGTCAGTCGGACAGTCATCAAAGCTGTATTACCGACCTACTGTGTTAAAGGAGAAGACACGCGTTTTTAACGTGGGTTTTAGTCTTTTTTTAATACTATTTTAGTAACATAACAGCCCTCAAATTAAGAAAGTAATTAACATTAAGCCACTTTTTAAAATTTTACAAACCGGAAGTGACGTACGCGGTGCAAGTGACGCACAACATATCGTATGCTATTGCAGTGTAAAATGTATGATTATCTCATTTCTTACAGGAATAATGCCTATTTACTGGCGTTTCTTCTCCCTTAAAATTATCAGTGGAATTTGCGGATAAACAACAACTGTATGAACCTCAACAATACGTGGCTGAGTGGATGTACAACGGTTAAACATGGAACGTTTCGATGTATTGGAATGGTAGCAAATTTATATTCTTGAATTACACTTGGGGTCATCGTGGGACGTTTGTAAACATGAAAGGGCTCTTGTTACGTAAATACAATTATTACTCTAATGTTGTATGAAACAATTGTGAAAATGATGAGGATGAAATAACCCTTTTATAGGGATAGTTATCTTTTAAATGATTATTTAATTTAATTCATTAGGATATAAAGTCACAGCCAATGGCCACTAGGGCTCCTCCTAAACGTAAAATACAGTTTACATTTAAACATGTAAAATGGCTAAAATGCATTCACAAGCATATACCCGATTTAAACGTATAAAAACCATGCAGGTTACAAGGTTTACGTAGCATGTCATAATCGGATGATGGATAATGAAGCTTCGTCTTAAAGCTCGCGTAGAAATGTAATAGAACATGAGGTGATTCAATTGTTTTAATTAATCTACTTCCCTATGCCTGTGCGATTATTTATTAGAAAGGTACTTAATGAATTAGCCTTGGCCACGTGTAATCTTTTCAAAATTTAATCTTTTTCTACGGAGTACAAGACAAGCAGATAAATACTTCAGACTTTATATGTTAGTTATTTGCACATTCTTTACAAAAAGTCGAGTTTTGGAAATGTTTATTTACAGTGTTTGTCAATATTTAGAGTTTAGTCATTTTGTACTCCTGCAATATAGCTGAGACCTTAACATCACTCAGTATTTTAGTTTTGTTCTTTGTTAAGTAAATGTATTGTTTGTTAACAAACACATCTTTGACATTTCCCTCCCCCACCCTCCAACCCACCTACTACACCAGCAAGGACGCCTTCAAGTTGGATGCAGCTATAAACAGAGAAACTACGTTTGAAAAGTTTTGGTTCGCTGTTTTATTTATTTGCTAATTTATTTTCTTGGGCTTAATATTTTACCTAATGGAATTTTATTAGTATGAGGACTTTAGATTGTTAGTTTTTAGCTGAAAATTGGGAAGAAACTTAGTAATGGGAATTTCTTTGATCACCTCAATCATAGGAGAGCTGCATTGTCTTACTCTGGTCGGAATGTGGATGTACAACCCCGAAATGTCAGCTCATGGAGATAGACTAGGCTTAAACGAACCGCAGTTCTTGTTTGCTTATATTTAAGTTACAAAGGTCTTATAACTCACCCACCAGGCACTTAAATGGTATAAATATGTTAAATCAATCTGACCAAATCCAATAGTGTGTAGTTTTATTTGAATTCTGATTATTTGTTTAAAATAAAAAGGAAAACATTTAAAGTAACTTTATATATTGCCGGTCATACGATATTTCATACCAACAAGCCCAACCCCGCATTCTCTTAATTACTCACGTCCTCGCCATCTTAGTATTAAAACAATAACCACAATTATATTTTAATTAAATTTATTTATATTTAAATTTTTTTTTTTTTTTAAATCATTTTTTTTTTTTTTTTTTTTCAAATTTTGAAATTTTGATATATATATATATCTTTTTATTTTATTTTTTTTAATTGTTTACCATCCAAATTATTGTTGATATGTTTTGTGTACACAAACTGTTATTGTCCCTCGACCCTCATGAAAAGAGGATTTATAATGCCTATGAGATTATCGAGATGAATTAAAGATTATTATTATTAACACTTTATACTTGTTCTGTGGTTGATGGTTATATACTTTGACACAGAGACAACCGGCCATCAATCAAGATAGTGTTATAATTAGAGATATTTCATTGTTTAATAGGCATAGCTAACTAGCTTATCTGGACGTCTACATCTAAATCAAGATTTTTAAAATATGTACTTTCACTTTTTCCTAAATAACTATACTATAGTTTTGCTATGACAGACTAAGTTATATTTATTTTATCCTGTCGTTTTATCAATTCCTCTATTTCTTTACCGAGTGATTCTGTATTCCTTTTAACTGGCTTGTTTTACACCCAGTGATTCTGTATTCCAATTTAACTGGCTTGCATTTACACCCAGTGATTCTATATTCCTTTTAACTGACTTGTTTTTACACCCAGTGATTCTGTATTCCAATTTAACTGGCTTGCTTTTACACCCAGTGATTCTGTATTCCTTTTAACTGGCTTGTTTTTACACCCAGTGATTCTATATTCCAATTTAACTGGCTTGCTTTTACACCCAGTGATTCTGTGTTCCGATTTAACTGGCTTGCTTTTACACCCAGTGATTCTATATTCCTTTTAACTGACTTGTTTTTTCACCCAGTGATTCTATATTCCAATTTAACTGGCTTGCTTTTACACCCAGTGATTCTGTATTCCAATTTAACTGGCTTGCTTTTACACCCAGTGATTATATATTCCTTTTAACTGACTTGTTTTTACACCCAGTGATTCTATATTCCAATTTAAGTGGCTTGCTTTTACACCCAGTGATTCTATATTCCAATTTAAGTGGCTTGCTTTTACACCCAGTGATTCTATATTCCTTTTAACTGGCTTGCTTTTACACCCAGTGATTCTATATTCCTTTTAACTGACTTGCTTTTACACCCAGTGATTCTGTATTCCAATTTAACTGGCTTGTTTTTACACCCAGTGATTCTATATTCCTTTTAACTGGCTTGCTTTTACACCCAGTGATTTTATATTCCTTTTAACTGACTTGTTTTTACACCAAGTGATTCTGTATTCCTTTTAACTGGCTTGCTTTTACACCCAGTGATTCTGTATTCCTTTTAACTGGCTTGTTTTTACACCGGGTGATTCTATATTCCAATTTAACTGGCTTGCTTTTACACCCAGTGATTCTGTATTCCTTTTAACTGACTTGTTTTTACACCCAGTGATTCTGTATTCCTTTTAACTGACTTGTTTTTACACCCAGTGATTCTATATTCCAATTTAACTGGCTTGCTTTTACACCCAGTGATTCTGTGTTCCAATTAAACTAGCTTGATTTTACACCCAGTGATTCTATATTCCTTTTAACTGACTTGTTTTTTCACCCAGTGATTCTATATTCCAATTTAACTGGCTTGCTTTTACACCCAGTGATTCTGTATTCCAATTTAACTGGCTTGCTTTTACACCCAGTGATTATATATTCCTTTTAACTGACTTGTTTTTACACCCAGTGATTCTATATTCCAATTTAAGTGGCTTGCTTTTACACCCAGTGATTCTATATTCCAATTTAAGTGGCTTGCTTTTACACCCAGTGATTCTATATTCCTTTTAACTGGCTTGCTTTTACACCCAGTGATTCTATATTCCTTTTAACTGACTTGCTTTTACACCCAGTGATTCTGTATTCCAATTTAACTGGCTTGTTTTTACACCCAGTGATTCTATATTCCTTTTAACTGGCTTGCTTTTACACCCAGTGATTTTATATTCCTTTTAACTGACTTGTTTTTACACCAAGTGATTCTGTATTCCTTTTAACTGGCTTGCTTTTACACCCAGTGATTCTGTATTCCTTTTAACTGGCTTGTTTTTACACCGGGTGATTCTATATTCCAATTTAACTGGCTTGCTTTTACACCCAGTGATTCTGTATTCCTTTTAACTGACTTGTTTTTACACCCAGTGATTCTGTATTGCTTTTAACTGACTTATTTTTACACCCAGTGATTCTATATTCCTTTTAACTGACTTGTTTTTACACCCTGTGATGAGATTTGATGTATGAATAGGTGATTACATACAATACTCTGATTGAGTTGTTTGAATACCCCGAAGATGTCCGAAAAAAACACTTCGCCAACTTTCATTAATAACAATCGCCGTCATTTTTACGAGAAGATTAACATCACTTCTGCTTGGGTGCCTAGAAGTTCACACACAACCATCCAATTGCTTGACCGAGCATTTGGTTATATGCGCTTAATCCGCCAAGGGTTGTAATACAGAGTAGCTCGGAATAAAACTCTTGGCTAGAGAAGATGCGGTAACACGACTATTCGGTTTTTATAGAGGTTGTGATCTTAATTTAACAGTTCTTAATTCCAATCTAGCAGGGTTAACAAAACGACCAGCCTGGTACAGGCATGTAGATCAATTAAAACTGATGAATAATTTCATGCTGTAGATATAATTGCAAAGATAAGTTTCTGATCATATCTTAATCTGGAGTTTTTAAAGGCTACCTTAGGAAATCTCGAGAGAAGGTATTACAATATACATGGAATAGAAAACTTGCGACAAATATATGTCACACACAATAGTACACACTCTATCCATACTATATCCATACAGTATATTGTGTTAATATAATAAGAACTATGCGTACGTTTGAATGATAACGTCTTATGAATATAAATTCAATCATAGTTAACACATAAGGGTATTCCGCTAACAAAAGAACAGATTTCCGTAAAAACAATTGCTCGGAATCATGTTATTCTGCTGTTTGATGCTCTGCTTTAAAAGCAGTTGTTCATTCACAGTTTGAAACTGTGTCTATCAGGAAGCCAGCCAGTTTATTAATTAACAGTAGTTGGTATTGGAAAAAAACAGGCCATTGCCTTGCTACAAAACATATTTAATGTAACCGAATTCTATGTGCCAATAATAGTATGTATCGTGTGATTTACAAAATATGTGAGTAGGCACTTTTAATGAGTTAACAATTTCTTTAAATATACATGTATGCACTAAACTGCAAACGAAAAGACTTACTATTGTTTAAATTATAGCTGAATTGATATCCTCAACTTTTTGTCAATTATGAAGCCGTTTTATTGCAAACTTATCCAAAAAAAAAGGTAAGCGGTCAGAGTTTAAATTAATCTGTTAGTCCCATGTATGTGGACAATGAAAAGTAGGCTTGAACAGAGCTAATAATTATGCAGCACGTGTGAACCGAAACAAATACAATTCTGCACATGTGTATTAGTATTCAGGCGTTCGTGCATGTCCAAGTCTTTCTGAACTGGTATAGACCTATATAATTTTATTTGTAAAGCAAGGCAAAAAGCAATTTAATTTGTTACTTGCTGAAGGTGTCTCCATATTTTTTCTACCATATTGAAATATGACAAATGGCACCTTAATTTGCAGTGTGTGAATTGGCCCATCATCAAAAACTTTTAACGATGTCTTTTTTCCCCCGCTGTACCGCATTATGTATAGAGGTCTGAATGGAAGGCCTCGCATTGTGTTGATTCCATTGTCCTTAAAACGAGTCACAGCTAATTAAAATCGACAAATGATCTAATGTTCTAAATAAACTCCCAGAGACAAGTTTTTTAATAAACCTTAATCTTGAGTTGTGTTATGGGTAACCAACAAACACCGCGAGAGAAAGTAATGACCATTAATATGGTGTACAAAATATTGTTGAAAATGTAGGCAACAAGATATTCGGCATGGTTAGGAGTTTCAGTGGGTAGAGTGTTGGGCCTGTAGACCAAAGGTCCCGCATTAGAAACCCTGTGGAGGCAAGCTAATTTCTCTTTCTTCATTTATTAGAATTATATACATTGTATATATGCATAGGCCTACAACCGATCCTTGTGAAATGACATAGCTCCGGACACACAGAATGTATTGTCTTCGATTCTACATATTACCAGATTTGTATAAATAATATCCAATAAACAGATACGAAAACAGAGCAGAATATCATTAAGTTTGATTACTTGGGATAGTCTGTATCACGGTGATACCGGAAGATGTCGTCTATTCTCAGAAGTTCTCTTTAATCTCCAGCTTTCATCTCCAGCTATCTAAAACAATTCTCTTGGAGCATTGCATGCTGGCGAACTGGAACCTCTTAGAAATAAAAGATGGGAATGAGTCTGCTTTTTATTCCACGTTACCGAGATATCATGTACAGTTCATTTTCTATCAAGTTAATGTCACTTTAAATTCTATTTATATTGCTATCTAATTTTCTTTTATTTTGCACTAAGATGAAGGAATCTTTAATTTAACTTGAATTAAAGAATCAAGTAGGATGGTCCATACGTGAGTATCATCGCTACACCTCAGAGTGGCGCTTCTTATTTTAAATTCTAATAAATATATACACCCAATCATCAGCAGTATCCGCTCAGTTAAACATCCAATCAAAACAGTCTGTATGAGATTGGTAGCTGCCGCTATTAAAACTACGTCACAAACGTCATGACGAAAGACATCGAGCTTAGATATCACGGAAGTATTTTGATTTGATTTTTATCAAATTGGGTTGATATTGTCTTCGAATACATATAAACAATCAGTTTTTCTATTAACAAATTTGGACACATCAGGGAAATGAACGTTTTTCGACCCAAGCAGCTGATTGACGAAGATGAGAACCCTCCCCCCTACAGAACTTTGAGTGAAGGGGAAGGTGACTGTTTTTGGCCTGCATCTAAATACATAACACAACTATCAGAGCCGACTCAATGTATATCCATAGTTGACACATTTCTATAAACCTCAGCTCTGAGCTTAAAACTGATCACATTAACTTTGTATGAATTTGGTACAAATACAATTAGCTAAACTGTAATGGTTTGTATGAATTACGATCGCTGTTTACTTGCCAGCTTTAATGGTGACAGGTGACCAAATCATGTACGCTCTATATAGCCCAGGTACACATTAAACTCTTAGTGTTGTAGATATCGACTCGCGATAGGGATGGGTGAATTATACCTCTTCATCTTGAGCATGAATATTTAAACATCGTGGAAACAAAACTTGAAAATTCATCTACGATTGACCGACAATAAAAACGCGCCGCACGTTTATTTTTTAGCAGTGTTTATTTTAAACCTAAAAATAGTTGACCCACTGGTCGAATTCCTCGCTAAAACTATTCAGGCATGGAAGAATACGTGACCGTTTTCCAAAATGTTCTACTTCTGTGTGTTTTTCACCCGTCTATTCTATTGAGTTCAAACTACTGAGATTTCACATCGCTAATTTACGAGTCATAAATAACATATAAATGCATTTGTTATAATATGTGGTAAACAATTGATCAATTGGTTAGCTCATTGGTTATTGATGACAGATTAAAATAGGATTTCTCTGTAACAGTATGCAGTGCATCCACTATCACCGCTCACACCGCACCGTCCGTGCCGTGAAGCATACTATCCAGGCAATATACCATCCAGTCAGAAAACGTCTACTACACGAGAGACGTACAGTTCGCTCCGCGCAACGTGCCGTACACACCCTGAAGCATACAATCCAGGCAACAAACCATCCAGCCGGAAAACGTCTACTATCTGAGACGTACAGTTCGCTCCGCGCAACGTGCCGTACACACCCTGAAGCATACTATCCAAGCAACATACCATCCAGCCAGAAAACGTCTACTACCTGAGACGTGCAGTTCATTCACTCCACATAACGTGCCGTACACTGCGCCCACATTGAAATAGATATGGATAACATATACATATAGATGTTTCAAGCGGGACAGAGGGCGGACAGGCATTGTTTGGGGCCATCCAAAACTTAACCCATGCTTAATGAAATAATGCCTGGCAGGTGATTGAGGGAGCTTCCTGTTGACCTGGTGCTTTCAGAGCTAAAGAGGAACCGGAAGCCGATATGTTTGGGGAAGTCTTTGTATTGTCATGTATTTTGTCCCGTGATGGTTTTGTTTGTTGCCAGTGGTGTCGGGGTGGTTTCCTTCATCCATTGGGCTGGCATATGAGTGAAATAGCCTTAAGTACGGCGTTAAACCCCAATCAAACAAACAAAGAAACTGTTTGGCAAGCCGCTGAAGGGCTTGCATAATACTTGTTAAATACCTATCAGAAAAAAATAAATCATCATAGCGTACTAAATATTAAAGACATAACGATTGAATAACCGATTGCTAATGAGAAGTATATAAGATTACATGTATGCATACAGGTTATGTAGGAGTTGTGTAACCATCTGATAAGGGTTTCATCTGAACTGCATGTACACAGCATTTTGAGCTGGATGGTCTGTGATATAGAGATCAACGTTGTCGTAAAACGGTCAATGCCATTGTGAGGTGATAATCGTGACGCGATTAACAAATAATTGTCTTAAACGGATCACCCACAAGGTCACATAAAAAAACACACGACAAAAATGATTTACGACATATTAGTTTTAATTAGTATGAGTTTTTCAAACGCATTAAGTCAGCAGAAAAAAATGAGTCTCGACTCGCGAGTAAAATCAGGATGATACCTTTATCAAAATAAGAAAGAAAAAACGCCACCTTCTATTATACAATGCTAATAACTCCTAGATTCTTCACATATCTTAACAATCACAGTTCTTATTGTTAGTTATGTTGTGTCCATCAGTACGCTGATGAATGTGTTGTGTGTTTTGTCAAGAGAAACATAACATGTAAAAGTTCATATTGGTATTTTCGTTCTAGATCTACAAAAATGACAAGTTTCTATTGATACTGAATTGGATTTGCTTGTGTTGATGGTCATTGCATAAGGGCATTCTGTTTACCCACTGAGCACCTGAAAAATGAGAGATATAGTATTGTCCAGACAGAAAATCATCCCAAATAACCGAACCAAACGTATTTGATTTAATTTAATTGTATATAAATATATGTACTGATGTTTATCTTATAATGTAATTGATGATATATATATATTTTGTTTTGTTTGTTCGATTTTTTGTTCTTATCATCTTAAGTTGGCGGGCTAGCTGTCATCATTGTTTATATATTGATCAATTCATTCATTCATTTTGTTAGTTAGGTCAATTTTTTTTGTTTGGCTTTTTTTCAGAATTTTCTGAATTATAATCTGTTGAAACTAACAGTTTTATCACAAAATGTTTCATTCGAATCGCGGACGATTCGCCTTTGAGCACACGTTTATGCGAAGATTAAGCGAACGATTAATGGTAATGGCCCCTTAATACAGTCGAAGATATCATACTCCCGTCATTTGTTTGATAATATTTAAGCGTGTCGAACTACACTTTACATTTTCTAACAGTACGGTCTGAATAGTGTGTGAGTGTATAATAATTTATAACAGCTTAGTTGAAATTACAGCCATTTACTTTGTTTCAGAAAATAACGGCGTTAAATATGAAGATGAGGATATTCGGCTTGCGTCAGATGACACTGCGTGATAGTATTCTAGTATATAGATAGTATATTTATTTTCTGTATAAACCTTTTTAAAACATACACGGTTATAGAAAATGTATCGGCTCCCATGTCGCATTTGTTTCTTAAAAACTTGACAAAGACGGAAATGATATATCTAACGCTATAGTGAGATTGCAACAATTTATATGCCAATTTTATGCACCAGTGAAACAATACACACCAATTTGTCTTCAGCAAAGACCGCTCTCCCCGGGAACTAGGAGACTTTCTTCCAGGCTATCTATAGATAGTGGATTGAACACTAATTTGTTTTCAGCAGAGACAGCTATGGATCTGCTTTCCCCAGGGACTAAGAGACTTTCTTCCCGACTATCTAGTTAGTGGATTGAACATTAATTTGTTTTCAGCAGAGACAGCTATAGATCCGTTCTCCCCATTGACTAAGAGACTTTCTTCCGGCTATCTAGTTATTGGATTCATTATCAGTTTGTTTTCAGCAGAGACAGCTTTAGGACCGCTCTACCTAGGGACTTTCTTCTCGGCTATCTTGTTAGTGGATTTAAAACTAAAATTGCCTGCAGCAGAGACAGCTATAGGATCGCTCCCACCACGGACTAAGAGACTTTCTTCCCGGCTATCTAGTTAGTAGATTTAAAAATAAAATTGTCTGCAGCAGAGACAGCTATTGGATTGCTCCCACCAGGGACTAAGAGACTTTCTTCCCGGCTATCTAGTTAGTGGATTTAAAAATAAAATAGTCTGCAGCAGAGACAGCTATAGGATCGCTCCCACCAGGGACTAAGAGACTTTTCAGATACAGTTTCTGAGCTTTTTGTACTGTATAATGAATAATTTGCGATTTGGTCAGTTTACGCTGCACTTTCCTTTTCACTTTTTGCTTTACCCCTATGAATGCATGCAGACCAAAGCAATAGGTTTATGGAATCACTGGAAATATACAATGACAGTATCAACGAAGTCCTGGATGGTAAACATTGGTTTACACCAGACGGTTTTCAGATACACTGTATCTCAGGAAATAGGCTTTGTTCTGCATCAAAGTTTAGCGAAAGGCCGGGTTTATGAAACCATAACCGCTGTTCTATTGTATATTTATATTGTAATGATATCTAATGAAAGTTTCGATGATACCACAAACATTCATAAAGGTCAAATTAATGTCTAAAAAAAGATACGAAATATATATATTAGCGGATATTAATAAAAACTAAAGGGGCATTTTTTTTCTCAGTGACATTACAGAGGATACGTCATTAAATGATACAATCTGATGCTTATTGGTGGCCACATGCAATAACTTATCTCAACTGATATGTTAACTAATGTTTCGTCAGATGTATAATCTCAGTGAGTTATATACCTGTCTAAAAGTACGGAAACCGGTGACCTAGGTCAAAAAGGATCCGACGAAATCCAACATGACTTATAGAATAGATAGCATCAAAATGTAAACGCCCTCTTAGGAATGCTGAACAAACGTTGTTGTTTTTTTTTTTTGCTTTCTGTCTCTCACAATATAAGTCTAACTTAAATTGTTAAATTGAATCTGCGAGAGATAAGGGCTAGACTTGGTTTTAGTCCCATACGATGTTACAGTTGGCATTGTTATATCTCTAACGAACCGAATGATATGTACAAAGCCATTCAACAGGTGCCCCAAGGGGATCATAACAATTGCGCGGAATGCCAAGACAAGGGAAGCTAGAGCCTATATAAATTGTCACAGGGTAGCCAGATTCAACTAACAGAGAAGCATTCTCCGTTTTTGTTTTTTACCATTCCATAGAAATAAGCAAGGCATTTTAACTCAGGCGGGGAATGAGCCCGTATGTATGCAACTCAAATGGTGTTTCAGTCTTGTGTTTTGATTCGTCAACTTAGCACTTTAAAGATTAAAGTCAGTTGTTAATGTATGTAACGGAGATTAGTTTGCATTATCATATAATTATACTTTGAGTATGAATATTTAATCAATGTAGCATGCAAACAGTCCTGTGTGGTTCGTTAGGAGGCGATCATAAAGCTATACTTGCAGCATGAATGTTAACCAAACAGTCCTACGTACCTGTGTGTGACTTATTAAGGGTCGATCAGGACTAGTAGATCACGCCTCTTGATCTGTTAGATACCAGGTAAAAAACAACGACGTTAACAAATAACTTAAATATTCTCATAATCCAGGTTAGGTGAATGGTGTCTGTTTTTCACTTATTTGCAAATAGTTTGAGTATTCCGTACTTTGCGGATACCGATTAATTAGAGTTATATCTTGTAATTTATCGATTAACCGAGATGATAACAGAGATGATAATATTTAAAGACTTGAAATCATGCACCAAATGTCAACATAACTTTCATTTCGAGCACACTGCAAAAATATAAAATAATCAGCATCAGTATGACAATTGTGAGTTGGTATAGAATGATCAAATCTCTGAACAGGAATTTTAATGGGCTTTATGTTTGCTTCAAATAAACTATATTCATAGATCACAAGTAATTCTACTGCAAATCACAACGTGTGTGAATTTATAAAACGGCAGCTCTTTGGTATCCTATCAATAGCGATTGCAATGTGTGGTGTGTATACTAATTTAATAATCAACGCGTTTCGTCTTCGTGTACTTCTCTCTGTTTGGTTGTAGTTTCATCGATAACAACAGTAGCAGATTTGTTGAGATGACAAAATAAATCGCCATTTGAAAAAAATCTGATATTAAATGCACTTTTACAGCTTACCTTGCAATATATTCCACAAACACATGACAGCTTTAGTTTATTTCACCTAATTCGTGGCACATAGCTGATAAAATGAGAGTATCTATAAACCGTTGTTAATAATAGTCCGATAGGTTATTTCACGTAATTCGTGGCACATAGCTGATAAC
>JAQQZZ010070901.1:0-12048 GCA_030265115.1 Mopalia vespertina | reverse complement strand
ACATTCTACAGTGTTACGTGACGTTCTACAGTGTTACGTGACGTTCTACAGTGTTATAATAGATGAACAGACAAATTCTACCATGTTGACACTGTGGTTAATATTTAATAGAAATCTGTCATTGCGATAAAACACCAGACCTGGATTTACATTTGAGTAGTTCAACAATGGCAGAATCTTTATGTATACAACTTAGGCCAACAGGACTTCAAAGATACTTTCACAAGATTTACAGGATGAGCAGGGAAAATATTGTTAATGTCCAGAAACAACAGTTGAGCTTTCGAAATTCCTATGGACATATTGATTATTTGTTGGGAAAATAAAAATGAGTGAGGAAGACGACATTAATGTACGGTTCAGTTTGTTAATAGATGACAACCTACATAAAGAAGGTTATATTTCTGATCCATTTGAAGATGATGATGATCTTCAGAAGGAATTTGATAACTTCGCAAAACAAGCTCTTCTCAAAGACAATCCTGGTAAAGTTGCTGTAAAATGTCAACCATCTGAATCTAAGGACAGCAGACCAGTGGAAAATCAAAATTCTCACAACATACGGGTGTCCTCTCGAAAGGAGAAATTTATTAATGCATCTTCTGGTAATACCAAAATTGTTCCTGAGACAGGGAAGTTCATTAATACTATATCTGTAAAAGATAGGCGAGAAAAGTTTCTTCAGAAAACAGACCAAAGGGCTGCTGGCTCCACACAATCGGTGGCACCCAGCCAAGCAGGGAGAGTGAAAGAGGCATTTAAAATGTTTTCAAATTTATCGGACAATTCTAATGATCAGTCATTTACCATGGACAAATCAATGCCTGGGTCAAGATTTCATAAAAATATAAAATGTGTGTTTGAAAAAGAAATGTGTTCTGATAAGGGTGAAAGTGAAATGACACCCAGGACTGAATGTAGTCCGAGAACTCCAATTGCACATGCTGATTCAAAACGTGTGAAGGATTTTAAGAATTTGTTTGAAGGTTATAGTACAGCTGGACCAGATAAACTTAAGGAGTCTCCCCGAGAAAGGCTGCCCAGGAAAAATCTTCAGGCTGTGAAAAACCTTTTTGAAAATGAAAGCCAAAATGATGCCGCCTCAATAAATGTTGATCACAGACCAGACCGAATTAGCTCAGGTAACACTGTGTCCAAGTTAGCTGGTCAGTTACAGAAAACTTTGAAACTTTACACACCTACTGCTTCTTCTGTACCCTGGGCATTTCCTGGACAAACAGACTCTCAAAAGTCAGGTATGTTTCCACGGAAGACACCTTTGTCAGCGTCTGAGACTTCAGGATATTCAACTCAGAGCCAATCATCACCCAGGCACTTTGTTTTTCCTGGCAATCTGGATATGGAAGCTATGGCTGCTACACTTGAGGCTAAGCTCAACAAGAAACCAGTTCATTCAGTGATTAGAGATGACAAAATTGAAGATGTATCATCTTTGCCAATTGCAAATAACTCAGAATCAAATGATGAGGACAGTGCCAATAAGGCT
Organism: Mopalia vespertina; assembly: GCA_030265115.1. Lineage (NCBI taxonomy): Eukaryota > Metazoa > Mollusca > Polyplacophora > Chitonida > Mopaliidae > Mopalia > Mopalia vespertina. The sequence continues at coordinate 10,541 of JAQQZZ010070901.1, read as the reverse complement.
AACAAAAGTGCTTCCCAGAATCCCCGGAAACATGCAGCTCAGAGAAGAGAGGAATTTGTAAGAACTTCAGTAGATCCATTTAATGAAGCATTAAGGAACCAAACAAGAGAAACTGAATCCATCCATTCACAGTTAGATTTGCAGACCATGTCAGCCCCTTCCCATCTCACAACAGCTTACTCACATGCCACACAGAATGGTTCTGGCCTGCAGCTAAGCAATACAAATTCTCAGGAAGGTTTTGAGATGATGGACTCTGTTTCTCAAAATGTGGATTATCCAATAACCCAAAATTCAACCAACACAAGAGTTCATTATCTTTCTGGTCATAACTTACCGCATCAATTCGACTCAAGAAACTCTTTACAAACAATTCAACAACAAAAGACATTGGCAGCGTTTGATTCGGCATCAACATCCCCAGAGTCTGTTCTGCCGGCTAGTAGTGTGTGTACCTCACCTTCAGGTATGAGCACTATCAGCTATTGTGAAAAAACAGCTACCTCAGGATTTTCTAAGGTAAAGGATGTTACAAGAACATTTACTCCAGCACCTGAGGATCAAAGTTCTAGCTCTCAAAAGCAATTTCAAGATGAAAAGGGTGATAAATCAGTTCTCACAAAAATAAGGAATTTGCTCTCCACAGCTTCTGATGTGCATCGGAATTCTCAGTTTCGTGTCAAAGAGTTGAATCCTCATGATAGGCATAAGCCTAATATACAAAAGGCTGGGTCAGATGCAGATATATCAAACCCCAAAACACCTGATGTCATTTCACCTCAAAGGAAAACACAAAACTTTTCATCAGTTGAAATATATGTCAGCAAACCTGAGAATGCAAGTTACACATATTCAGACCCTTATTTTAAAAAATGGACTAAATCCACACGGGAATCTGTAAATATGGATCAGAACTACTGTAACCAAGATAGGTTGCAGATGTTTGCGAAAAGTAGAACACAATATCATAAATCAAGACCCAAATCTGAGACCTTAGCCAATCAAAGGGAAGCAAATAATAGCTACACAAAGAATAAAGGGAGTTCAATTAACCAGACTTTTCGACCAAAGTCTGCTGTGTTAAGGCCACCTGTAAAAGACTCCCAACCTGAAAGTTCTAAGAGTATAATGGTGCTCAGTGACAGCAATAGGTGGAATTCCAATATCAGGCCACAGTCAGCTAAACAGTCAACTCAAAGGTGGGTGGACTCCACTGAAAATGGCACTACACTTGATAATAGACTATTATCTGAAAGACATTACAATACTCACTTTGATGATACAGTATTTGAAAGACATAATGAAATTAGCCCTCAACCTATTCAGAGAACTATTACAGAATTCAGTAACAGAAACCAAAATCATGAGTCACCTCTAGATATTGATAAGTTTCATCAAATTAAGGCTAGAGATTTACCTATTTTTCCTAGTAGCCCTCTTCATGTAGTTGATCCTCAATCTGTTTCTGTTTTAAATGAAACTGTCATTCATGATTACATCGCAGAGCAGTCATATGAACCAACACAGACTGAAGATAATCTACGTGTCAGACTAGTTCAGCAGTCTGGATATGATTGGAAGAATTCTCAAACAACTGACAAACTTGGGTATCCATCAGATAGATCTGATCAACAATTGCAGACTTATCATGACAAATCCTGCCAACAACGTAAGGGCCCCAATGAGGGTACCTCGAGAAGGATGATAGTTAATTTACAGTCTGACACGGATAATTATTCTGACATTTATTCCGATATTGAGCAAGTCAAACCTTATTTTCACCAAAGGAATGACTATTCTGCTGATAAGAGTGCTGCAGAGAGTGAGGCTGACTCTGTAAGTCAGACTGTGCCTTACAATAGCCATTCTGAAGCTAGTCCAACAGTAAGGAGATATGGTTCTCTCAGTTGTTTAAGTCAAAATAAAAAGCGCCCAAAAGAGTGGGATGATCAGAGTTTACAGAGTGAATGTGGTCTGTACACCCCTCATTCAGTGGAGGATTTGAGTGCTATCAGTGCTATCCAGCATTTACGCAACAGAGTTAACAGTATCAGGTCTTTAAGCAGGTGCTCCTCTGAGATGACGGAAATCTCGTCTTCTCAATATAGCGTGTTTAATGACACCCAACAGTTACCTAAAGAAGTACATCATATGCCTTCTGTTACTCATTTGTATTCAGACGATAAGTATTTGCCCCTTTCTCACTGTTCCAAGGAGACTTTCAATGAAAAAGTAAATACTGATCAAGAATCTAAAGATGATAATATGGCGCAGAAATTAAATTTATCAACCACTGTTTCTCACTTGTCTAATATTGTTGTTAAACCTGTTGGATTAAAGGAGCAGCCAGTGGCTTATTCTTTAGAACTTACTCCAACTGACTGTTCTGCTGATAGAATTGAAGAAGATAAAAATGTTCAAAGGCTGGGGGTATTAGAACAGAATTTACCTGTACGCACACAGTCAATGGGTGATCTGGATGTAATAAAGAAAGCAATGCCAGTTAGAAAAACAAACAGGAGATCTTTACGTGGTGGGTTGAACTCATTACATGAAAACCTGACCAAACATATTCACACTTCCAAACAAGAAGAACCAATATTTGTTCATCCAAATATTTCTCATATTCGACGCACGCATTCAGCTGAGCTTGTTACTGTACCCAATGCTATACCAGAAGAATGGAGCCAGGAAACAAACTTCAGTAGTTCCAAAGATCAGCAATTGTTTTCTAAACTGGAGACAAAAACAATTGTTAACAACTCACATACCAATCAATCTTCCACAAATACGTGTCATATCTCTCAAATTCTCCAATCTCCAGTAGCTAACTCGGCAAACTTGGTGTCAAATTCAAGTGATAGAGACAGACATAAGTCCAAGAAAACTGTTTCATTTGGGGATAGCCCAAGAAATCTATTACAAACTGTGGACTCTTCTCATAGTAACAGTCAATATAGGATTAGGAAGCCAAACAAAAGAACTGGTAGGAATCTACAGCCAAGAGAGAAACCTTTGAAAGCATTTCCTCTTCCACCTTCTACAGAATTTAGGTGCAGAGTTCTCCAAGAACCTGTGTGTGTTGTACAGACTAAACTCTCTCAGACACACTGTGAACCATTTGCAACGAATAGTTTAGATTCAGGTTATGGTAGCGGTGGAGCGAGGTCGGTAACAAATTCACACGCTAAAATAAGTATGGAAATCAAGGATGGACTTATTTTGTCTCCAAATGACAAGTTATCCCCCACTCAAAGTTCTAATTTAATTGACAAACAGGCTTCAATGGAACTGTTGACACCAAAAGGTAAACTGTCATTGACAGAAAATTTAACTAGTGATAAAAATTGTGCTGAAGCAAATGGTGTTATACCAAGACAATGGTCATCTGAGAATGAAAGTGTTAATTATGGTAAAATCATGAATGGGTCTTCAGCATCTGAAAAATTAAGTTTCCCTTTCAGTAGAGAAATAGTATCCAGATTAAAATCAACAGAGGATTTAAGTTTGTCATCAAATCCAAAGAATATAATAAAAGCAAAGGTGACAATTCCAGGAGGACCATCAAAAATACCTCGCCCTGTTAAAACTTTAGAACCAACTATACCTAGAAAACAATCTTTAACCAGGGAACAATCTGAATTGGAGAAAATGAAGTTGTCAAAAACAGTACCCCTTAGTGATAGAAGTTCGGATGTTATCTCAGTCTGGCCACAGAAAGCAAGGCCATCATCTGCAATTTATAGCACTCAAAGTACAGATGATAGTTGTGTTTCAGAAAGGAAACCACCTTTGGGAACAGTTGCAAAGAATGTGAATAGACCATTGTCTGCCATGTCATCAAATAATATGAATAGATATTTGTCAAAACCTTCATCAGCTCCTAGTATTTCTAGCTCAAACAATATGTCTGATGGCCAATTTAAAAAAGCTGCTGTACCTATCACCGTAAAACAGTTAAGTGCGCCTACTTTAAGACACAAGTCCTCCAGTAGTTCAGATCTCTCAAGGTCATATGAAGGTCATCTTCAGAAATATAGCAAAACAATAACAGGCAGTCAGTTCTCATTAAAATCTGAACCAAGTCGCTCTGAATATTCTCATGGAAAGCTGGAGAAAAGACCATCTCTTACTATTTTTAATGAATCTCAGGCAAATCAATCTGGTGATAAAGCTCATCGTCCAGGATCAGCTTTGTTAAGGAAAATGTATGACAAACGATTGGCTTCTCAAAGAGAATCATCACAAGGACCTCAAGCATCACCTAGAGGTCATCAAATGTCATCACAAGGACCTCCTGCATCACCTAGAGGTCATCAAATGACATCACAAGGACCTCAGGCGCAACCTAGAGGTCATCAAATGACATCACAAGGACCTCAAGCGCAACATAGAGGTCGTCAAATGGCATCACGGGGACCTCCTGCATCACCTAGAGGTCATCAAATGACATCACAAGGACCCCAATCTTCACATGCAGGTCATCAAATGTCATTACAAGGACCCCAGGCTTCACATACAGGTCATCAAATGGCATCACAAGGACCTCCAGTATCACTTAGAGGTCATCGACAGTCATCACAGCAACTACAGGAATCAAATAGAGGTCAACAAATGTCATCACATAGACCTCATTGGTCGCCTTTAGCTCAACCAGCATATTTTAGAGGTCAACCAATATTGTCTAGAGGTCAACCAGCTTCTAGAGGCCAACCATCAATCATAACACCTACAAGAAGTGTTACTGATGTCAGCCAGGTTATGTCTGCACACAGTGGGCATGCTATCAAAGAATGTGGAAAGTCTCCTGGAAATGATGAATTTCAGTTATCAGTTAAATCTGAAAGGCATCACGTGTTACCTCATAGTGATAATTTAAAGCAGGCCAGTGGTAGAGAGAGCCTGTCTCCTGATATTATAGCCGATGGAGGGGGGCTAGACTATGGAATGATAGTGTCTGTGTCCAAGTTAGAGACTGCTATAAACCAACTTGATGAACATAGTAAAGACATTCTAAATGCTGCAAAAAATAATGAACTAAGTGATTCAGAGATAAAAGCTGCAGTGCGAAGTTGTCATCCTCTGGCTGTAGCCCTTAAATCTGCTAAAGTCCAGCAGAGAGAAAGGCACCAGTCTAATCAGCCAATCACCATTGAGCAAATAGAAGACAATACTCATCTTAAACAAAATGACTTTGACTTTAAAAGTTTACTTGTGTCCAAAGCACCAGTAAAGTGGAAATCACGAGGTAAAGTTCCATCAAAATCACCCAGGACTATTCATAAGGATGTCATTAGAAATTATATCAGTCGTCAAGAGATTGTACAACAACAATTTGATGAGACAATATTGAACTATGGACTGGACAGTTCCTCAGATAATGAAGGTAGGCCACTGTTTTAAGATTTACAATAAACCTGCATTAAGCTTTTTTAGAAATAAGGTAACGATGTATTTGGACATGATTATGAACAAATACTGCATGTTTGAGATTGGAAAATAAAGTTTTTTTCAATTTAAAACATTTCAGCTTTAACCAGTTTAGTGCAAGGCTTGAACATCAATGGCCAATAACTGACAAAAAGAATGTGGCTTCGTCAAACATGTAGTACAACTCTACCTGTTTTTCAATACATACGCCCTTTGGCCCAGGGCAGTATAATTGAAGTATATTAATGCTGTCAGCTGTAGAGGAACATTAATTTTCAACCGAGCATCTGTATATAACACTTCACATTATGGTTGTGTTGCTGTTCACTATTTGGAAGTACACCTCTGTCATATAAGTGAATCAATCAATAAAGCAATGTAATATATACAGTATATACTCATCAGCATTTTAAAAAGATCATAACGAGAAATGACACTTCAGGTTTGGCATGCAGTTAGGTGGTTCCCTGCACCAGTATGCAAATTGCCTTGCCAGACCAAAAAGTCATAATAAAGGGTGTGATTAACTCTTGTTACAAGTCATCAGTAGAAATCATATGTCAATTTTGGCAATGAAGCTACCACTTGACCTGCCCAAGGCCATTGAGAAAACACTTTAAAAAGTTATAAAGAAGGCTTTATTCTGTCTATATTTCTGTTATGCAATTACAGGATACTTTTAGAATTTATAACCTCGCCTCTTTTACATAAACGAATATGAGAAATCTCAGCACTGAACAGCACATGAGTTGTGTGCATTGTTTATAACAGAAATGTAATAATTATATATACCCTAATCTCAGTGTAAAGCCTCATTATTCTATACTGCCGCTTTAAGAAGTTTTTTATTTCTGTTTGTGGACATTTTATTGAATATCAGCCCCAAGAAGAAGACGAGTGAGGTTCTCCTGTGATTGATCTTCCTGTCATAGGCCCACCAACCAAGGCCTTAGGCAGAGGGGTGTCCACCCGTCCAAATGGACATCCTGAAGTGAACAATTGCCTCATTCGGACACCCTTCTTTGAGAAACTTTAACATGCAGGAGATAGGGAAACTGTTATTTAAAATTGGACACCCATTTACTTAAATAATGAAGCAAAATGGCCATTTTGGACACCATACTTTTGATTTCTGGCTAAGCCCCTGCTACCAACCAATCAGCTCTCAGATCTACAAACGACCGCTCCACTAACATAAAATGTGTTGTGATATTGATTTGGCAAGAGACAATGTGTACTGGGCTGGAGTGATATATATTATTGCCTTAATATAAATTGTAAATTGTATAGCAATACTATTATCAATGTCTTATTGATGTCCACTTTAGTGTTTTTATTTTGACCATTGCCACTGTGTATCGAGTTGTTTAGTCAAGCAGACTATTATTATTGCCATATAACTCTGGTCACGGGTATTTTACCAAGAAAATTGTATTGAAAACATTCTTCAGCAGTGGTTCTTTTATTGTGAAAGGATAATTTTCTAATATAAGAAGTTCATTGTGATCTTCCATTGTGTTGACTTCATGCCTATGTCCATGTTTTCTCTCTGTTAAAGTATTGTGTTTGGGTTTTATTAGTGCTTATATAGTCAGATGAGAATTTCATTTATTTTTATGTTTTGGAGTTTATTTTAATACATGGTTAATTTCCTAAATAGTTTTACCATGTGGGTGACAACAAGTATTTTTTCCTCTCAATTTTAATAAATCCAGTATATTCTAAGTATAACCATTCTGCCTTTATTTGTCAGTGGAAGAACTTCACTTTCATAGGAGTATTATAATTTGAAGTAAAAACCAATGAACCCATATTTATTGAATCAGATAAACTTTTTTGTTGTGTCCTCATTATTTAATATCTCTTCATACCTACATGTGTACTCATGTCAATGAACATCAGCCGTTCTCTAGCACTTAAAGTCTGCCTCTCTAATAAATTTTTTGTTACCAAAACTACTGTGTGTACTTGCCTTATGTTATAATTTTAATATAAACTCAAATGCATTGTAACTTTTGTAAGTTTGAGGGAACATTAATCTGTAAGAATTACCATGGCCTGATTTCTTTTCGTTTGTTTGAGAGGCTTTGATATTGTAGGAAGTGTACTGATATTGGCACACACTTTATGTTTTATCGGATAGGAGGTCTTGTTTTGGCAGTATTTCCTTGTGGTGTAAATATTTGATAACCTGTGGTCCCACATAATTGTGGAGATAAGGGTATGTGCTGTTATAAAGGGCCATTGAAATCTACTCTACAAATAAGCTAATGTTTTGTATACATTGAACCGTTTAGCCTAAACCGTTTTAACAGCTTTCATGCGCATTGAAAAGCTAAAATAGGATCACGATTTACCACAATCTATCATGGCTTACTTGCTACAGCAGTTTGTAATTGGAATGTGTGATCAATTCCTGGTTTTCAGTAAGCTTACTGTACATTGAAGTCTCTATGATAGTCACATTTATTTGTGTTAATATGACCTACATGTAGTATACTTGGCCCTATGTCACCTGTGTGCACGTTACCTCTAGATTTATTGTTAATAACTCACCTGTACTTCGGTAATTGCATGTATATCAGCCAGAATGTAGATCCCATAGGGATCTGAAGTAGATTCACCATATATCACTGTGTATATAATAGGTAGTCAGAATATTTCACTTTAATAAATATAGCCGATGCATGTACTAATTGTTTTATGTTATTGTCCTTAATGACACAATCTGTATTTAGTGGATTGTAAGGGACAGTTAACATCAGATGGTGCGCATGTTTCTTTGATGTAGCTTGTGGCTAAGAAAGAAGGTCTTGTGATTGTCTTCTCATTGTTTGTTATAATTGATATCGAGATTGATTGCTTTCGCCGATTAGACTGACCCGTGTCATATGAATGAAATAACCTTAACCTGTTATAAGTACATGTATGACATAAACTCCAAAACAAGCATTTCGTTGATGTTATTGCAGTGAGTGTAACCTTTCCTTTTTCTGTATTTCTATTTAAGTATATAGCCCTACTTTATTGTCAGTGCTTGAGGGCTTCACTTTAGATCCCTTGTATCAGTACTTCACTTACTTGAATAGAGAGTTTTGCTATCTACTTGGGAGAAAATTCACAACATTTTATCATAAGCCTTTAGCTCAGTCCATAGACTTGCCTCTGTAATCCAAAGGCAAACAGTCCTGGGTCACCCCCCATTACTGGCATTGCACATTTCCCTGTCTCCACATTTATAAAAGTATGTAAGCTTACAGAATAAGTATAATTCTATTTCGTTCAAGGGCAGATACCAATAACTAGTCTAGTTTAAATCAATATGTATTAAACACTGTGGGGAAGTACAAATAACCATAATTATAGTTTATAAATTGTTTTGGTGTATTTCAAATCTGGTGCCCTTTGCCTTGTTTCACCATGCATTTCTATGGCCCTGGCAGGTGGTTGAAGGGAGCTTCATGTTGCCCTGGTGCTCCCAGAGCTATAAGGGGAACAGGAAGCCCATCTGTTTGTGGTGTCTGTATTGTGTCCTGTTATTATCACCCATTGGGCTGGCACGTCGTCATATAAGTGAAATACTCTTGAGTACGACATAAAACACCAATCAAACAAACAATCTTTGAAACCAGTTGCCAGTAACGTTGTCGGCTATTGTTTTCATCCCTTTAAGGTTGCACATTTTTATACAAGCATTATAACGAGTAAAATATGTATGAAAAAAATATCAAACCTATTATAAGATTGCATATAAAAACTATCTTCAAAAGATCCACATAATCCACTGGTTGTCTTGTTTATGAACAATATTGGATCATCAATAAAGAAAGATTAGTATGAGTAGGTGATATAGTGCAAGGGGGGGTCGATATTTCATTAACTTCATACATGTACCATCTAATACACAAAATATTGTCCTTTAACCTATGTGTAGGGTTTCTTGTAACATGGTAGACAAATTTAATTCAGAGCCAGAATAAAATATTTTTCATTTATTTTGTTTTTCTTTTTTGTGATATTTTTTTTTTAAAGATATTTCAACAGCCCTTAGAAAGTTTGAAATTTTTATATTTTATGGTCATGAGAATTTGTACAAAACTTTGTCTGTATGTACTAAAGGTGTTGTATGTTAACATATTGAGATATTTATTGGCATTGCTGTCACACTTTATTAATCTTTGAGCTGTACAGGTGAACACATTATCTTATGTATATAGTCTGTTGGGTGGTTATACCCTCATTCCACTCTACATGTATATTTTGTAAAAATCTGAATTTGTAAATAATAAAATAGGCCATATTTCTCAATAATTGTGTTGCTGCTGGTTGATGTTTCTTTAGATTTCCAGTTAATATTTAGTATTGAATCGTCTCCATTTCAAATTCATATGTGAAAATTAAGATACTGATCTTTATATCAGAGAACACCCTAATATATTTTGAATAAACGAAGAGAGAAATCCAATATATATTTATTTGAATAGGAAGACTCTTTAAGCTAAATGGTAAAATTTCTGAAAGCAGATGCCAGAGTTTTGACAATCAATTAAACACAGGCATCTACCAAAGATTACACGGCTACTGTAATACAAAATTGTTGATGCCATGTTTGGTTGATTGGTATTTATCTCTTCACACAATTCAATTCATTGCACCCATTAGAGCTCTACTCATTTGAAAAAAGCATTGTTTATTTCAAAATAAAAAGTTTGAAACTCAAACCCTTACAGACAATTTTTTTTATATTTTTTAATTAAATTTCATGTAGGGATTTTTTAAGCAATCAAACTACCACTTATCAATATGACATCAAAGGGCCCTCAAAACAGAATTATATTAAATTTTTGGTTACTTAAAAAATTAAATTCAGCTGTATGCCAACACGTACAAACTATGCCAGGAAGTTCCATGTGGGATATACCTCTTGGGATGTTTCTACGGAGATGTTAATTTACAATCTTTCACTGTTTCTGTATTTATGCCAACATGGGCTACTTAAGGTAGTGGGTGTCATCATTGGGGAATCTAATACTAAAGGTAGTGGGTGTCATCATTGGGGAATCTAATACTAAAGGTAGTGGGTGTCATCATTGGGGAATCTAATACTAAAG
>JAQQZZ010070890.1:0-21805 GCA_030265115.1 Mopalia vespertina | reverse complement strand
TATCACTACATTTAGACATTCAAAATGGTACTAGGTTTATGACCAAGCGGGCTGTACGTAAGGCATGGAGGTAAGCCTGCTTCCGGTTTTAATCAAATGGGGCGACGTATGCCACAGACCAGCAAAGAAAAGAAGTGCAAAACAAGATGGCTTGTGTCCATCTTAGAGTCAATGTCTCGACGTAGGAAGTAGAATCGATTATATTTTTGAATGGGTTCATGTCATCCGTCACTTGTTTCTCATAGTAAGTAACCACTGTATAGATAAGCCTTAATTGCGATGAACCGATAGCGGGAGACCAAACAGTTGGCTGACAAATAAAATCTTGTTTCAGGAATTTCCTTCGTTTCAAAATTCAGAACGCAAATCAAGAATAATTGTAATTTGTTTGTCTAACCTATCAAAGTCCAGGATTTTTTTTTTTTTTACATGAATTTTCTGTCCTACATAATGATCCAGGCAATGTATTATCGTTAGGGGGATGTTGACAGGAAACAGATTGGGGCGGGTACACAGTGACTACACACCTATATACTGTATACCAAGAGATATCAATATCAACTAAAAGACCCGTCATGTAACATATGACGTCAGTTTTTATGTCAGGTTTACCGTTATGTTTAGTATTAACCCAAACCCCTTACGAATTCTCGCTTTGTCGTGCATGACGGATGAGCCACTAAAGCCATATGTGACAACAACAAATACATTGCCCGTATAGTTTGAGAATCGTCTCAACCTAGCGAAATGCACTTCACTGTGGTATTATATCTGTACGCTCTGCCGTGATTGAATTTTTTTATTTAAGAATGATTAAATTTGATAGTATCTTTAATTTGTTGGTTTGTGGGATTGTAGCGTACTCTGGTATCTTTAAAAAAGGCATTGCATTGATCTACAGCTGAATGACATCATAGCATAGTCCCGATGTATGTACACAGCTGTAATTTATTTATTTAAAGAGTGTGTAGGCGAGTAAGCGGTGTTTAACTGTGTACTTCACTATTTTGACTTCAATGTAATCCAATAGTGTAAAGTCTCCCAAACACAACAATACACGTAGAGTGTTGTCTCTACGTTCAAGGTGTAGTGCATGCCAAAGATAGATATGAGTGTAACTGGATACTGTACTTGACATTCTGGAGCGAAACAGGATTGATATAATCCTCAATAAAACCGGGATAATCTTTTAAGCTTATTGGCGAGTATATGGTGTGATTCTTAACACATTATAAGCAGTAAATTGAAAATATACAATGTCAAAACAGAAGCTTTAAATGAATCCACTTGTACGCGTGTCTCATTGACGGTGTTAAGTTACTCGATTATTTTTTAACAATACACTTTGGTTGCTTCGAACACATGTCACTTAACGTGTGCAACATTCCCCATAAACGTGTGAATTTTGAAAACTGTTTGAATGTCCATTTAATAATATAGGATTGACAGGAAGTTATCCCTCGCCGCTATTTTATTAAGTTCTCTATTTACAATATTTATAAAGTGCCTGTTTTCTGAAATCGCGTGGATAACAAAAACGCGTTGGTGTCGCGAGAGACGCGCGAGGATGATCAAAGATGTACCTTTTTATACTTCATCCTTATGTCCATTTCATAAACAATCGCCTCTGTGATTGCTCTCGCTCTGCGTTCGGATTAACTTCACTCTATTTCTCTGGGTCGCTTTATTTTTGTTGTGTTTTTGTTTGAATAAGAGATGGATGAGTTTTGCTCGGCATCTCAGTAATGTCATCAAAACAGCGCATGCGCACTTTGAAGCAACTCTCTGTCCGACATGTAAGCGGTTGCCAAGGTAGCGCGACCATTGGGGCAGATGGGTAATCTTTTGATAAACATTTGGCTATGCAAATTTTCAAAGCGCCGCGTCAACTCAGCCTATCATTGGGGAAGCTGCTACTTAAGGCAAAGCTAACTCCATGTATTTGTCAAAAATAGAAAAACCCGACTTGAGCGCTGATGTGTTGTAGCTTTTGCCTGCGCTCTCTACAAATCTGGGCAGAATGTCTCTATCGAGTATCGGCCGTTGATGATCGAAGTCGCCCATACACCGCAGCATCAATGACAGTGTTATAGGTTTTCCTAGATGTTGCTTCTACCCAAAGTTTCACATGACACAATGAGGCTAGTGGGTTAACCATTTTCAATATTTCCAGGAATATTCCAAAGTGGAAGAGGATAGTTCTATTTCCTATATTGTGTATATTATAGTGTATTAATCAGGGACTTCTCACCAAAGCATAATGCATTTGAATATGACGAGTGCTTTCATTTCTAATATGTACAAAGTGGTTTTTCTTGTGTTTGTATTATTGACTCAGAGCTGTGATTCCGCACCAAAAATTGGACTTTTATCGTCACACTGTGAAAATTCAGAGCACCATTATGTTCGCGATCATGTGGACTGTTCTATATTTTATGTGTGTTTTCGGGGTCGAGCATGGAAGATGCGATGCTCACCTGGTACTGTGTGGTCCACGCGTTATAAAGTTTGTGTGTGGGACAGTTCGGCTTACGACGATTGTTTAGGAGAAGTGGACGAGAACAGTATACCTGAGTTTCCGGAGAAGTCTCGCCAACCTCCTAAACCCACTGATATCACACCAAGCCACTATAGGACCACCCACCCCCCAGTTAGTTGGGGGCGACCAATATATACCCCAAAGCCACCAAGAAAGAGTTTGGCGCCGATCGTTTTGAAAACAACGCCTGTACCAAAGACGACACCTCCCCCGCCAACCACCCAGGCTGTTACCACAAGACGCATTTTCTTTCCTTGGACTTCCAGACCTCCCCCAAGACAAACCACTAAACGTCCTCAGAGACCCAAGCCAACAACTAGACGAATAACTACATCAACCACCAGTGCTCCTACCACCACGACTGTGGGCCTAATAACGACTAAAAGCACGCGGAGAACTGTTCGAACAACCACCATCCCAAAACGAACAAGACCGTGGCAGAGACAAAGAACGCGAAGACCCTGGCATAGGTTTACAAGGAAACCGTGGAGGACAAAAAAACCAAAATTACAGACGCCTCCACCAACACGCCGCCCAGGACGTACTACTTGGAAATGGTGGTTTGTGACCAGAAAACCAAGCACCAAAGAACGGTCTCCGGACACAACTACTCAACCATTTGTCACCGAAATAAGAACTAAAAGAACGCGGCCTACCGCACGCACAACACAGCCTACCACTTTAAGAACACGACCTACCACTCGCGCAAGACGGCCTATCACTCGTCGAACGCGTCGTACCACTTGGAGAACACGACCAACCACGACTGTAAGTTGGCCTACCACTAGAAGATCTTCAACGACAAAAAGGACAATACCTACCACTCGAGCTCCCAAAACAACCACGCATAGTCCAACTACAACAGAAACAACTAAAAAACGTTGGCGTACGCGTCGGCCAACCATACCGTCCACAGATAGGCCAACCACGCAAAGATCAATTTACACAAAACCTACATGGAATTGGTGGAGTAGGCGGGTGACTAAGCGCCCTGTCACACGAATTACCCGACGGCGAACAACTCTAAGGACTACCACATTACCGACCACAACAACGACACAAACAACTACTACCACAGAACCCCCAACTACCACGACTAGAAGAACTACCCGGAAAACAACCCGGAGAACCACAAGAAGGACTTACCCCCCATGGAGATACCCACCAGGTATGTGTCCGGCTCTGTGCCATTTTTTAGACTATAATTTAAGACATAGTTTTGTTTCATGTCATCCTATGCTCATACTTATTTCCTTCGAACTGTGTTGAAATAGGTGTAAGCTACGAATACGTATCTCGTTGCATTGTATATACAGTCAACAGCTAAGATGTAACTTGAAGTGGGGTAATACCCCCACTCCCTACCCCCACCTCCACCCCCTCCAAGTGCTTATCTAAAATCAATTACCTGGCGGGTGGTACACATTTTAACATTGACGGTATACCCCTGAAATATATTTATTCGTAGCGCATTGCTAGGGTCCAAGAACCTTTTGTTTTTTTATTAAATCGGATATCATTTGTAATACAGCATGGAAAACAAATGTCTATTTTGAAATGTCTATTAATGCAGCGGAATAACTTGAAATGATACGTTCTTTTCAACTATATTATATCACCAGTCCATATTTCCAGGCTGCCTTAATCAGAACGTCGATAAATTTATGTTTCTCTTCTTTTCAATGATTTTTTCTACATTTCCTTTATCTTCACATCCAGTTGTTTCTATTAATTTGAGAGTTTTAAGCTTCTTTTTTGTTGTTAATGGCTCTCTATTTCTCTAGGTTGTTTTTGTCTTTACAGAATTTCTAAATTTTTCTCTAATTTTTAATGGTTTTAATCTTCCGTTTCCGGTTAACGTCTCTGTATTTCTCTTCTTGTCAATGGTTTGCAGCATTTCTTTCTTGCCAACTGTGTCCCCAGCGTCTCTTCCACCTTACATTATTGGCAATCGTTGCTTGTTAAATGTTTGGCAGAGATTTCAATGCCGACTTCCGCCCTTCTAATGAGTAAGCCAACAGTATTATCAATGTAGTTAGCATTCTCGTGCCAGAATCCTTTATCATTGGAACTGCTTTATAAATCTGGGTCAGACAGATTTGTTATTATATAATCGACCGATGAAAGTTATGTTGTTTCATTGCCACTTCTGCTAACGCCCTTTGTAATTCCATCCTCCATTAATGTTTAATTATTTTAATCCATCTAATTCGATGGAACTGTGAAGGTATTTTAAGTGCGTTTCGTGTCTATTGACTGTCCTCCAATAGGTGAGAAGAATGTTTCTATCATGGGAGTACACATAGTCAACGTGAGGATATTAAGATGTAGGGGTCAAAAATAGATAAATTAAAAGATTCCGAAATGTTTCTGTTATATGACTCTACTAATGTTGGTTAATATTATTGGCGTGGGCCAGTCTACACTCTTAGAAATATGGCTCTCATGGAACCCTTTATGGTTCTTCAGTTATGGCTGTGGTGGAACTCTTTTCTAAAGAACCCTCAAAGAACCATTATTCCTAAGAGTGTTGCACATGAATGATTTATATTGATTTATGTATTCTGGAAATTTAATATTACAAAGTAGTAGTTAAGGCGGTTTGTTGGTATGAGCCTCTTGCATTCTGAATCAGTATAAGCTAATGTGGAACACGAAGGAGACTCGTCAAGGTACCTTTCATTGTAAATGTCCCTGGACTACCATGCAACCATAGTTTACGTTAAATCCCATGTTTTGGCAGAAATGTTGAAAATAATATATGGGTCATAGAAATTTGTCATCTTACATGTTGTGTTCTTGAGAAATTGAACATTTTCTACAGGAGTGATTGCAAGTTTGCGCCCTTTACCTTCTTGCGCTTGTGTGCTTGTCTTGTATCTTATTGCTTATCTGCACGATAAACGGTAGTTTAAATCCCCGTCATATTAATGGAATGATAATAACTGCGACATAAAACAACAACTCTGTTAGCTCTTTGTGAATGAAAGTCTTCAGTATAGATGAAAAGGCTTTCTTGCGTTTTGATTGGCTACTCTCTAATTTACCCTTATATGTATAACAGAGGGACGAATTTTTTTTGTTAATCCTTTCCATTTCCTGAAGCGAAATTTATTCGTGCTTAACACAAAATACACCCCTTTGTGATATTCTTTTAAAAAAAAATCTGTTAAACCCGAAAAGAAACTCTATGTTTCTGATGTTAGCAACATTTTAATAAAGATAGTTTTTCCAGAAACGTGCTCCGATTCTAAACTTTCACAATATCTCATTTTGAAGTCTATATTATACTTAGGTTTGTTGTAAACTGTAACAAATGTGTTAGACTTAGGCCTTGCTGTGACAGGGGAATACCGACCTGGAAGTGCTGACTAAACACGGACCGCGTTGAAAGCCTCCGTTCTCTCTGTTAAAGGGGCCGTAGATTTTCTGTTAACAGGGCACGTTTCATTCAGCTGAGTTAGACAGTGTGTCCAGCCAGATAACTTCAATGAAATCGATAGCGCGAGTTTTAGCCAAGTTTACCTGCAAATGTGACACGCCTGTCGGCATCTTTGATCTCGGATTCACAGGTGTTATACTTGATACATAGATCCTCGATGGTCATTGTCTTGATCAAATCACTTTGTCTTGACCCTGAAGAGGAGACATTAAATGCTTTAGGTCATCTGGGAATATTTTAATTAGCGAAGTGATCAAACCTAAGGTGACTACTCCCAATTATTAATTTCAAGCGCCCATAAGCTAAAGATAAATTCTAAATTCTAAAGATTCCGATCAAGGACTGCACTAGTAGCGGGGCCAATTTTAAAACTTGTAAAGGTCTTCGTACCATGGGAATAGTGCGAGTACGTATCTCTTGAGCATTATGTGATCACCCAACACTTGTATAAGGTCTTCGTACCATGGGAATAGTGCGGGTACTATCTCTTGAGCATTATGTGATCACACAACACTTGAATTTCTGTACAAGAAAAATCCCACACTTCATGTTTTGAAACGAAGGTCGCGCTTTTAAAGCTCAGTCGATTAGAGCACTGGCCCTTTTAGCCAGAGACCCGAGTCCGAACCGCGGTGGAGACAAGCAAACTTTCCTTTCTCTTCAATAAATACATATACCCAAAGGTAAAGTCCCGGCTTCGAATCCCGGTGGAGGCAATCAAATTTTTCTCTCTTCAGTTATTCCAAGTATATATATGTGTTAAGTAATGCTTTAAGACTCTCTGTGCTGTTGCTATCTCTACCGTGTGTAGTTTTTATACGCCTACCGAATGACATATTGGACGATGCATTCACGCTGGCAGTCTTTAGGGGGCGCGAGGGTGAATGGTTTCCGTTTAATATATGGCTTAATATCAGATTCTTACCAAAATTGTTCAGTAGCTATAAACCTACGAAGATTGGGAGATTGGGAAGAATTTATATCAATTGTTACGAAGTGATTAAAACTACAAATGTCAGTCAAGTCCCCCCACTCATATTGACAAATTGCACATATGATTATCCTTGAGCCACAAGTAATTATTGTACAAACTTTCTGATTGGTTGTTGTTGTGCATTCCAACAAATATTAGGGACTCCTGTAGAAATGGGATGCTATTCACTGCACTTGTGTTTCTGTGGAACTATAAAACACGACAAAAATAACGACAGCGATTGCTCGGGATCTGAAAAGCTGTTTCCAGCTACTATGTTAACATCAGAATAAACACGATGAAACTTTCTTTAAAAAAAGCAATGGATAACAGTCAACAAAAGACTTTTTATATACTTCAAGAGCGAGGTCTTTGTTTCATTCGCTTTCATTCTTGATACAGATGTAAATGCATTTTATTGGACAGAATATAACTTGATTCTTTGTTTAATATATATGAACCTAACCTATTTTTATTGTTCTGTGTTCAACAATGGGTTACGCTTTAAAGAAAGCTCTGACCTAGTCAGTATCTTAAGCAATAAATCCCAATAAAATCTTTACCGGAAAACTTGGATGCGATTTAAAGACACTTAGAATCGGAGACAAACAAACTGGGGTACGACTCAAAGATGTGTATTGAGAACTGCCGCAACCGAGGCTCTTTTTCGCGCAGGTCCGCGTCTGGCTCCCGTCACATAACCCTGAGGCTTGTACTCACTTGATGTTAGTGCCAGGCCTACTAACGCCAGTATATCAAGATAAAACCTACCTCAGTCCGTTGCCACTCAATCAATTATCCCCTCAAAATACTAGTCCTTGAAAATCAGACCTCTCTTAAATAACTTGCCAGAAAAGAGATGTGATGCTTCTCTCGTCTCAGGTTGCCAGTTGTTTCGATTTTCCTAAAAGGGCTATGTTTATATTTGATACATAGAAAAGCAATATGCGCATCTATAGATATATTTTGTAGATTTGAGCGGAACATTTGTGTATGCTACATGCCAGTCTTTATCCTATCAATAACTAATATAAATAAGTATTGCTATCTCTCGAGATGTACAGAAGTAACGAATAACAACTCTATTGAAAAACTGGTCTCGGAATTCGGTTCTGTTTTAAAATTTATCGAGAAAACATATTTGTGCCAGAGGGATTAACCTTAAAAGACATATATAGCCGAGTTCCATTTATCTCTGAAAAGTGGGTGCCTTGCCAGTAAACGAGTGTTCTCCTTGTTGTTAGCTTTGTAGTCGCACTTAATAGAATACTTATCTCATAATGCAAAGGGAAAGTTTCACAAAACCTTTAATGGACTGCGAATACGTAACATGGCTTTGTGCAACAGACCGCTGATCATATATAATGAATTGTACGAATTGTTCATTTTGTGGTCTTGAAAGAAGTTACAGGCGGAATGGTCAACAGTGTAGGTAAATGGGCCTCGGAGTTTGTCCGCTGGAGTAGAGTTTGACTTTCTAGGCTGAAATGGATCAGAGGCCGGTTGCTTGAAGCGCTATTAAATTTAATCCTCTATTAGATGACGTCACACCATGTTGAAGGTCTATCTCTAACCCGGTATAAGTGATTTAATCTGGTGTTAGCGGCTAATACTCTTTCGAACATCTGGCCCCAGTTGTATAAGATAAGACTCTCCAGGTTTGTAAATGATTTAGTCTTGATGGCACTGTTCAATTAACTGTTTCAATAACTTAATTCATTGCTATGTATTCTTGTAAGTTGATGGTTTACTAACACGTTTAGGAACAATACGATTATGCCTTGGTGGAAAAGGCTGTATAATTTTATGCCATTAGATAAAATGCACACATGTAAAAGGATCAAATAGTTGATATATACAGAGACAGATTGCGATGGACTGTATTCAGTGCAGTCAATGACACGGGTGTACATCGTGAATCTATTTCGTGATGACTTCTTCAGCAGCGCAATCAACCTATTTGCAATATAGGTCAGACCGGGACAACTGAAAACAAAGTCAGAATCTGTTTTATAAGACAACTGATTTGGTATATTGTACAACTTGTGTGCTTGATTCTCGGGGGGATTTTGTGGGTGTCGTTGTCCGGTCTTTGAATCCAAAAGTCACAGGACAGTTAGGGTTCATCGCGGAACGATAAACCCAGGGATGATGGCATGAGAGCAGCAAATATAATTTCATAGTTAGTTTTAACACTTCTACACGAATAAACAATGAGGCGTCTGTTGGCTGCTCCTTGTTCTATGTTGAAGGAGATCAGTCCAAGACACCTCGGTCTGTCAACTGTTGACACTCGGACAGTTGCAGCTCTTACCCCACAAGAAAGAACCCAGGGGACGGGATTTTTGTCTTTCCCGGCCGACTCAAGAGAGATTTTCAAGAGCACGGTCAACAAGCTTCAGCCCCGGACAAGTGCGGCCCAAAAAACATGACCTTGCTTGCTCAAATCATTGATGCATATTTTACATCTCGTATTTGCTACCCCTGATGTTCATGGGTTTATAATGTGAAGTTCACGCCACACTTACAAATGTTGTAGTTGAATAGCTTTAAACTGACTAAGTCAAAAGTATGTTATCACACAACCATTTATTCGCATAGAGAATTTAAAAGATACAGTCTTTCTAATATAAACTGGTTGTCTGGGGCCCGTTTCACAAAGCGATCTTAGGTTACGCAAAACGTAATTACCATGACAACCAGTGTCTTTACTTAGCACTGGAGGAAAATTCACTTTCCAACATTATGGAAACGCTTCACATCTTGGTTGTGCCTGTGTCAATTATTGTTGAAATACACAGCCGTCATATAAGTGAAATAACATTAAGCCCATCGTAAATCACCAATCAATCAATCAATCAATCAATCAGCTAACGTTTTTTACGTAGTGAAAATCATGTTCCATCAGTTGACCAAACAACCCATCTCAATCTCTCTGTTCTTTAATTTTTATTGTCCTTATATTTTTTCTTGTTTCCCGACGATCAATGTCAGTCGGAACAAGTAAATTGCAAAACAAGAAAGAAGCTCGACAAAAAGTGTTGAGAAAATAACACTCCTTAAGTATTTTCCGTGATTGGGTATCGTCCCAAAAGTGACGTAACGGATTTTGCTCTGTCTTCGTAACAATGTAAAGACGAGAGTTTTAAGGAAATGCGATGGGAAGGTTTATTACCGGATGTCCTTTTCAATCAACGTCGGCTTGCCAGTTAAATGTACAGCGTTTGTTGTATTACTGTTGTTGCGGCTTCAGTTATTCACGCTCAAAAGGTATCGCCGGGAACGCTTGAAGAAGATTTTTTTGGGGTATATGAAAAAGGTTCGGACAGAGAACACGCCCTTGACGTATGCAGTTAAGTCTTACTAAGATCTTATCTCTAAAGCCGGTGACAGGGCAAAAACCGCATGCTCGTATTGTGTCTATACATGATACTCCCACAAACAGCAGCTAAAGGGAACAGCCTAATATACACGCCTTGCGAACTTTTTGGCCTGCAACATGAATTGAATTCCTGCTGCTTGTATACGTAAATCTCTTGTAGAATTTCTTCAATCCTAAATTGATGGGGAACAGGTTGTGAATGTCTGACCTACATAAACGACAGGTGGATTTGCTTCGGTATGTTCGCCAGGTTTAAAATGGATTAAACAATGCGAATAGAACATTTCTTGTTCTATTATCAAACTGTTCCGCCCTATCATATACGAATTGTTTTGCTTAAAACGGCCAGCGAATTTCCAGTTGTTCATTATTGGTTTTATTTATCAAAATATTTCACATTTTGCTATATTAGTGTATATGTGCTAGGTGACTGCCATACAGTTTGAATTATTTCTTGAGCTATTAAAAATACTACTGCTTCTTTCTTTCGTTTCAACTTTATATTGGGCTAAAAAGGAATTGGTAAAGTGCCTACATACTAAATTGGCAGTGATAATATTACCATGGTTTCGATCTCTATCAAAACGGAGGGAGCTTCCTGTTGCCCTGGTGCCCTCAGAGCTTATTTATGTTTTTGTTTTGCGTCCTGTGATTGTCCTGTATTTGTCCTGTCTTGTCTTTGTTTGTAACCAGTAGTATCGCGGGAATTTTCCTTCCTCTCTTGGGCTGACACGCCGTCATGTGAGTAAAAATACCTTAAGTACGGCGTTAAACCCCAATCAAATAGATCAATCAATTTATCAAACCTTTTTGATCTGTTTTGATCGTCATTTATTCTACAATTAGTCTGCAAGAAGCACCGGGTCGCGCCGTGCCTCAGTTGGATGAGGGTTGGATTGCTGAAACCCCATTCAGTACAATTATGCATTTCAAACAGGTGCGTTGGCGCTGCCCAACGTATATAAGTGGCATAAAACACCGACGTAAATCACCCAATGTTTTTAAAAATATATCTTCTAGCTATTGGTCATTAACAACTTGTTAATAAACATTTTGTTTGTTCTATTTTTATTAAGGAAGGTGGTATGCTGGTTTAAAACTAAAATCTGATTTATTTTTTGTTCAGCATATATTTCTTGTCTATAAGTTTCGCGAATTTTGCTTACGTTCCCTGTGAAATATCGCTTAGCTTATCTGTCCTATATCCTGTATATAAATAAAGAATGTCAATATGAAAGGTTGAATTGCGGGCAAAATATCCAGGAAGTCGTGGAGGTTGCAATAGGGTAACTTCTCACGTGAAGGAGGGCAGGTAGTTGTCATACATGAAATGCTGCAAATACTGAAGATGATTTGGCAGTTTTTCTCCTTGTCGACCGAGTTACACCTGTTGTTTGACATATACATCAGTCAAAACACACCGATATAAAAGCTGTGGTCTGGAACGAAACGATTATATTGATTATTTACCAAGGCTTCTAATGTTGCTTGTGAATGCAAATGTTCTGGGAATTGTTTCTTGAAGACACTGTATTGCGAAATCTGTATGCCACAACGCCTTATGCCCAAGCCCTCTGACTAAAAAAAGTCTATTTTAGGGGTAGTCAAACTTTCTTAACTTTGCACTGGCGGAACATAGCGTTTCAAACGAGCTGGTAGTTTCGCGTTTTACCGCTGTGTTAGTGTGCCTTTTGAAGAGAAGACCGACGTCATCTTAATGTAGTACCGTTAAGTTCCGCGTTAAACACTATTCAAACAAGCAATATGGCCTATGACGTAAAAGCGAAAGGGAGATTTGTAGAAAATTTTCTTTTGCTTAGAATACATGTCTGTTAAATTTGAAAAATAAGGACGACATCTTAGCTGAAAACCTGATAGAAAAATTATCATATTTTCCACCCTTGGCATTTTAATTCATGACATTTTCTAAAATACTCTCTTTAAGATGCTTATTAAAAAATATCTGATGTTTTCCATTAACACATTCAGACATAGCGAGTGTAGGTTCTTTATTACGTTTATCGTTTATCTGTCATCACCTGGATTAAAAAGCCAGAAAAGTTGAAGCGTAAAGTCTGGATGGATATTTCAGCTTCTTCCTAATGGTTTTAAGCCTAACTTCCGTATCTACAGGGATACGATATTTTGGCACCGCACCTCTTTCTCTCAACTTAAAACCTTATATCTTCTTGCTTATTGTATTCATAAAGATGATTTATGTGGACCGATTCCAGATCCCAAAGGTATTTTTTTTGTTTAGCAATTTTAAGCTGCAGTCAACAAGATATATTACGTCGAAGTTTTAAATATATATATTTTATGTTTTTTTTTTAAATTTTTTTAATTTTTATTTATTTGAAGAATGTTACATAACGATCTCCTCTCCAAGTAAGTAAATTGTCTTGAAAAAATATCGTAAGGGGTTTGATTATTTAATTGCCCAAACTGTGATTAGATGTAGAGTTCTGTATCTCTTAAAGTATATCATACCATGTAGCTTTTTATATATTTTGAATTAATGAAGAGAGAAAAATTTGATATATAGATATACACATAACTGCGTAAGTTTGTGCACTTACCGGCTATTGTGTTCAATTAATACTGTACCATAATGTTGATATAATTAACTTTATGAGACATTTTAAATGTCAAACTCGATGCAAATACTTTTTATCAATTGTATAACCCAAGGTTTTTTGAAAGTCAAAACTTTATGAAACCCGCCCAAATCTCGTAACGTCTGCAGGCTGAATTGAGGATATTCACGTTGTTGTTACACGTTCCTGCTACAATTAGCATAGAACACTCTCTTTACCTAATGAGATCTAAAGTTCCTAGCAGTATTCTACGATCTTTCGGTGACAATCAGGCTGGATCAAGCACGTGAAGTTTGCACCTGGGAACTATGGGTGGAGAGGTGTTATATAAAACTATGTAATCCAGGGAGATACTTGGGATACACGTCCCACAGTCCCTGTCTCTATGTGACTTCTTGACGGCCGTTTACCTCCAAACAACCTGCTTTCACAAACGCATTCTTCATCTGTTGACGTTAAAAGCACGTAACCTGCATTTCTGACTCTTCCTTTGCTATGAGGTGAGTCGTTTGAGAGGGCTTCTTCGACTGTGTGTATGTCTTTTGCGTCTTGGGATGGGCCTTAGTTCTTGCAATTCGGGTCTAAGCTGGTTTCCGTAAATCTTTTGGACTGGTTTTCTGTAAAATAAGTGACAGTCTTAAATACTAGCAGAATCATAAAATGCAGACTATTTTGTCTTTTCGGATTTTTCCCCCCTCTAATGATACGCAAGGGCAGCATTACAATCATTAAAAATAGCAGGTTAGCCTCATAATGTCCCAACGCGCTTGCTGATTAAGTTTCCAGTCAAATTGTTCTTTTTTTAAACGTGTCTTTTAAGTTAAAGTTCTATTTAATTCACACTACACATTCATTCCTTGAAGACTCACTATCCAATATACAAAATACACTTTTGTTTGGCAAGATGTTCAAACCGGTGACCCTTAGCTTATTTATTAGTGGCGTGATGTCATCTATCTGTTTTTGTTGTGGCATACCCTTTGATGTCTATGTTGTTTAATCGTATTTTCTTTGTTGTCTGCATTGATTGTTCTTGTTACTTTGACATTCTACAATTGTATACATTACATCGGACCTTGCGCAAACCATTGATGCATTCTTTCAAACGTTTCGTTAAACACGCCTGTTTTGACACCAAACATTCTCTGTGAGGGGACAACTAACTTGTGAAACTGTCAGGTTACTGGGTTGCACAACTAGATGACTACAAAGTGCATCCGTATTGAATTTTCAACAAATTGTCTGCTTAATGGACGAGATTGTATATCTTGGATGAAACCCTTTGTACGCTGATTCCCAAATCAACACCCTCATTTTTTTTTGGGGGGGGGGGGGGGGAATGAGCCCCAACACTTTTGAGCAGTGCAGGCATTGGGGGGGGGGGGGCGAGAGGAGATAATGGATGCCTTGATATTGGCCAATGATCTGCGACTTATTTGAGTTCGTACCTGGATTTTAACATATAATTAATTAATTGGTAGAGACTGTTGGGTTGGTTGCGGACATCCTACTTTTCAAGGTGAAGTACCTCTTTTAATACTGGCTTTTGTCGATAAGTAGTAGCTAGATACCAGTCTGTTGTGTTGGTTCTGTTTGATTGAACCTGTTTGTAAAATGCTTTCGGACGATCTCTAGCAGTTTCCGGTTCCTGTTCTCGCCTCAATCTAGCAGTTTCCGGTTTCTGTTCTCGCCTCAATCTCACTCAACATTTTACAACAATCCTGTACTTGACATTTTCAGACAATAAACTGTAATTTAATACTCTTTGAATCATTCTACTTTAAGTGTAAATTGTTTGTAAAGACACAACTCACTTATAACTGCGCATAGGTGTGCTAAAAATAAAATTTTACAGGCGCACTATATACTTCAGCGTAACGGGTTCTACTAATTGGTAATTTGGTTCAGAGAATGACTTCGCCTGTAGACGATTCGAAACAACGCCATTGATCACACACAGTCTGAAGCGCGTTCAGGACTGGAAATTCTCTAAGAGGTTGAATTTTAAACGGGTTGGAGGCAACTTTCTGTTGCCCAGGGAACGATTCCACGAAGCAGATTCTGACTTACGTAAAATTCTGTAATCACGAATTCAATATTGTATTGAGCCAATATGATATTAATTACATACCGGCTATTTACTAAGTGTTATTAGGATATTAATTCAAAAGTAAGGGGTTTGTTTATATTTGAAGATTTTCACTTATGTAAAAAAACTGCTTTGTGAAATGGGCCCCAGGTGTTCTTTAGGCTAAAGGTATAGTTCTGTGCAGGCGCCTTAATTTTGCTTCTTGTGATTGTCTTTTGCCACTGACGTCGATGGTGATTTCTTTCACCTATTGCTGGTGAGTGCAATGATCCGGAGTACTGCAAAAAATCCCAAAATAACAACACAATCGCACTTTTAATGTAACAAGCAAACTATTTTACGTCTACAACAAGACCTCATACACATGCTCTTGTCACTGTTGCTTTTTGTGGTATTGTTACGAACCGCAGTAGAGACGTAATGCTCGACGAAGTAGGAAGTCAAATTTTATGTGATTGGGGTAAAAATTGTATAATGCGAAGATGATTCTTGTTGTTGGTTAAATTCATGGCTAACATCGTACTCAAACATATTTCACTAATATGACGAACCTGCACAACCGGATTGAAACCTCCGCCTCCACTCCAAGGCTCGAAAGTCGCACTCGAACACATTCGGTTGTACAGTGCTCTGTTAACTGAGTCTCCTCCACCTCCCCCGATGTCCGTAGCTGTCAAGGCTGGAGAGTCGCACTCGAACACAGTCGGTATTACAGTGCCCTGTTAACTGAACCACGGCACCTCCCCCGATGTCCGTAATTGTCAAGGCTCGAGAGTCGCACTCGAACACATTCAGTTGTACATTGCCCTGTTGAGTGAGCCTCCTCCACCTCCCCCGATGTCCGTTGTTGCCAAGGCTCGAGAGTCGCACTCGAACACATTCAGTTGTACAGTGCCCTGTTGAGTGAGCCTCCTCCACCTCCCCCGAACTCCATAGTCACCAAGGCCTAAGATCCGCATTCGAACACATTCGGTGGTACAGCTCCCTGCTGACTGAGCCACGGCACCTTCCCAAAGAAGGAAAATAACACGATGAGTGGATTTGTTATGTATCTAAGAAAAGATTGGTTGCTGTACCCAAACAATTGAGGTGTTACGCAGCTTGGTGCTACTTTAATGGTTTTGCACGGGGGATAACTAAGTGCATTGAATTACGGCAATAAACCGTACGCTTTATACCATTGTTACATCTAATACAATGTGGACAATTTTTTTTATAAAAGCCATTGCCTGTGATCCGTCTTTCCTATGAGGTAACAATTTGTACGTGTGACAGCGTCATTTGGG
The DNA here is from genome assembly GCA_030265115.1 of Mopalia vespertina. Lineage (NCBI taxonomy): Eukaryota > Metazoa > Mollusca > Polyplacophora > Chitonida > Mopaliidae > Mopalia > Mopalia vespertina. The sequence goes on along the minus strand of JAQQZZ010070890.1, from coordinate 5,497 downwards.
ACAAATCTTTTCAAGGGATTATCTCAAGAGTTAATCTAATCTCCTGTTTATATATAATCCCTTTGAACGGATTTCTTTTTCTCAACGAACACTTTGTTACGAAACCGCATGTGTAAATCTCTTTCTTTAACTCGACCGCACAACCTGCTATTCGATAATGCTATGATGTAGGATATATGTTACGCTTTATTTTATATGTCATAAATGAATTTTTAGTGCAAGTTCCTAAATATTAATTTCACAAGGGCTCTCTTGTCATTGGAGGTATTTTTCTTCAACTGTGACAGTCCGCGATTATTTTCCTGTGGACTTTTATCAGATATTCGAGCTTTTTTTTTATTTATCTTACCTTGTTCATAAGGACATTGTATAATTACGTGTTCATACATGTCTGTGATACGGCCCAGCAGAGTGCAAAGCTGATAGCAAATATGAAATTCATTTGGTTTAAAGATGCCATTGATAGCAAGGTGATTTGTAGTTCACGAATCCGTAAGGCGGATGCAACATATTTGTTTAGGATCTGTTCATTATGACGTTAGATTATATAAGCTAAATGTGTTGCGTAACAAAGATTTTTGCCAAACGGAATCTCTTTGTTTTTAATTTTTACGCGCCTTTCCTTTGTTTGGTCATAATTGCCTGGATTACATTGAGTAATGTTTGAAATGTCGTTGCTTGTACGTGAATGATATGGAGAGTCTCTGTCCCACAATTAGCTGTTTGTGTTTCTGAAGAACTTTTATTCAAAGTATTTCCAATATTTGTCTTTATATCGAGCTTCGATTCAGTTTTTTCTTTCCTTTTTTCCTCTTTGATATAACTTAAAATGTATTTACTTTGGAACAGTTTCAACTGCAATTGACACCAACGTTAATGCGAATTTGTTCAGATAGTTGCTTTTTAGTAATTTTCTTCAAATTGTTTCCAGTCGGAAGTAGAAATTAAGAGATTTGGGATCGTACATACCGTGGCTTATAAACACATTTTGATTTGAATACGCTTCTGTAAATTGTCACGTGACTGGCTGCCATGTTGCTGTGCGTGATTTTCTTCGCCTCGTGATCATCACGTGGTGTACAATTATCCGCTATAAGCCGATCAATGATAAAAAATGTTTTTGATGATAGAGCTTCATCTTTGACATTCAGATTCTGATTAGGAATAAGTATTCTTAAAATAAAATCAAAAAGATTCTGGAACAGATTCCACGAAGCAAATATACAAACACTGCAATTACATTTGTCTAAATCAGCGCTGATAATGTCATAACTGACTGTCTTGAAGATAAATAAATACAGTTGTCGATTGTAAAATAAGCGCTTTGTGAAATCGGATTTAAAGTTGAAAGTAGACCAAAAAAACGAGTTCCTTCGAGTTTTATTCCAAACATTTTTTTCGATATGATAATTGTATACCATACTGTACTTCAATTCGTTGGCGGATAACATAAATTTCAGTTCGTTTCAAATTGATTAAAATTCAATTTTTTACTTATATCAAAATATTTTTATGCAGGCTTTAGAAATCCCATTCAATTAATTATGGATTCTTTTAGTCATTAAAAACATTAAACATGTATGCAGTTTGCACAGTTCTTTTTACGATGTGACTTATTAAAAATTGAGTTTTGGCAACGGCTCATATTTGGTAACAAATAATTCGTTATACTCGATAATCAATATATCCTACTATTCGATGGATGTGTTTCTATACTATTTCTATAGCATGCATTTATTTTTACTTACCAAGCAATAATAATTTAATTTAAAAAGTCTATAACTTTGAAACATGGTTAGTGAAACGAAGAAGTAAACTTCAATCTGGGAAATAAGTGCTAAATCTTACTTAATAAGATGAGGACGTTTTAGTACTAATCGTGGATTTATGTCTGTTTAGAGCATAGTACAGTCACCAGTGAGTATGGTTGATATTACCCACCATACTCACTGGTGACTGTCATAGACACCTCTCGATGGGGCAATAGTAAACAAATGACGTAAAGTTAAAACCAAACGAGTTCAATCTTTTCTCATGCGTGCGACTTGTTGTTGTTGTTTATTTGTTTGAGTGGCGGATCCACTCTATGGAGTGATGTGCGCCAAAACAGTATCAATAAATAATGACGGTTTAATTAAGAATATTATACTGTACGTATGTAAGACGGAGAGTGCGACGCTAAAAAAACAAGCAAGCCACAAACAAACAAATCACTCTGTGGAGTGTTGTTTTAGTTTTAGTGTACAAAATTATAAAATATGCACGTGTCAAAGGTTAATTCCACACAACAGGTATAATAAGGCTTCGTAGACGACCGGAAACCCCGTCAAAATACATGTTTTATTTGATTAAATGTGGAAGATAATGTGTTGAATGTGGTCGCACGCGTCTCAGTATCACGTGATTACATGGTGATATGGAGCTAAGGATAAAGGCGATTTACTGAATTATTTTTATAAATGCGAGGGAGTATTTTACCCTCATCTACAGTTTCCAGTGTGCCGAATGACCCGATGGCTTCCAGTTCAAGAAGAATTGGTCCATTGTGTTTGACATACATTACCTGCTCAGCACAACCCAAGCTTACAACGACACCGATACAGCTTCGATTGTGAAACAAATCTCTACGCGGATTAATTGTGAGCACGTGCGGCGACTTGTGGCAATAAACAATACTGTGTTCTCGGTGAAAGTAGTTCTTTATTATTGCAGATGTTTCTACACAAACATCCGGTAGAGTGCACGCACTAGATATTTATCTTTGCTGCTTCACCCCTGTCACTGTATACGAGAAATGCACCAACAACTTACCATTCCGCATCTTTTCTGAGACCTTTCTGCAGCTTTACATTAAAGAAACAACATTGCTGAATGATTCCACGGTGGGCCGTGGCCCTGGGGGTAAATGTGTAGAATCACTCGAACCCGTCACTATTTATATAGTATTTACAACTACTGTTTGATAGAAAAAGAAACAAAACGTTTTTAGCATAGTAGCAAAGCTTCAATTAAGGAGAGGGGAGATTTAGGTCATTTGAAGTTGTACTCACTCAACACACCTTGTCTACCTTAGCCTGGAGCCAGAAAACGTCGAAAACTGATGCTGTCAAAAAGGTCTTTATGGAGACGGTAAATGGTAGGGGTGGAGGTGGTCTGAATCATCAAGTCACTCAAAATCGGTTCAACCTTTCAGTTATTACTGCACTATTGTCTTATCTCTCAAGGTATTACAAAAAGTTAAAGATACTTACAAATACATGGACGAAATAACAACCGACACCGTCCTGCTCTTAGGCTCTCTTTTGCGGCAAGTTGTACCTGTGCACCTTCTCCAATGGTGTTATTTTTTTTAGCCTATAGTACTATGGATTACTTCTTATGGCGCATTCTAGCAGTACTAATTGTAGTTACAACCTGGTGGGATTCCTCTTATTTGCAGCATTTTGATTGGTCGATAACAAAAGTACTAAGCAGTCGACCAATCAATAGTCCACAAAAAAGGGAATTCCTTGAAATCGTTACTTCCAATCGCACCGTGCGAATGCACCGTAAATCCATTTCAGTACCAAAGCGCATGTTTGTAAAAGAGTACTACCTGGTGATCACATTGTTTTTAGCAGACACCTACAATATAAGCTTGTCAAATGGGGGAAATGTCCTTAAGTATGACGTTAAACATCATTTAATAAAAGAAATTACGAAAACAAAGCTACACATTTTCAAATAATTTGTGGTTTATTGTAAATAACACTTTGATTATTTGATTATTCGCGCTGGCTGTAAAGAATTCAACGAATGCGCAGTGGATGACCCCGTCACAAGAAGTACCTTTTGGTTTTATTTCTACTATAGACTAGCTAGCCGAGCGTATAACCACTTCGCCGGTATCCCCAGCGGACAATTCCGAGTGATCGGTATCGCGTCGAAACTTTGGCTGTAACATACATTCTAAAAATAATCGATTCTACTTCCTACGTCGAGACATTGACTCTAAGATACACCCGGGCCATATTGTTTTGCACTTCTTTTATTTGCCGGTCTGTGGCATACGTCGCCCCAAATATTGGCGGAAATTAATGCACGATGGTCTGGCATAGCGTCCGAGAGCTGTCTTAGTCTCGTCCACTATAGAAACTCTCGCGAGAATACGATTGGAGCTTCACATTTGCAGCATTTGATTGGACGATAGACGACACAACCGACGAATCAAAACTCTGCAAAGAACGGAAATCCTCTGAAAGAGTTATAACAATTTGTAGTTATGACTTCAGGGGTTTCCCCACATTTGAGGCATTTTGGTTGGCTAAGCTAAAAGAACGAAACAACCGACCAATCAACACTCTTTATATAAGGGGAATCCCCTTAAATCGATACCACAAATCGCACACTGACAATGCACGTTAAGCAACAACAAATAAGACCATGCTACAAATTCATAAAATATATATATATATTTCTAAAAGCAATCACACTGGCACAGGGATGTAGATATATATATATGCTATACGTAGTTTTACCTTTACTGATATATTGTAATAGTAAAGTGTTCTTTGTCATAAACAGGAATAATATGGCCTAACCATCATCCTAAACATGATACTAAAATTGACGTCAACCCTTACACGACGGACTGACCAAATATATTCTTCAGTAGGTACAATCTATATATCAACATGTCAACCATATTTCATGGTTAAGTGAAACATTTATTTCTTTTAGTGTTAATCATAACTAGAGCTATAATCTGAGAGCTAGTCCTTCTTCTATGTAAAAAAAATCGTTGTTTATTTATTTATTCATTATTGTATTGACTTTATTTGAAGACAGGTGAAACGCATTCTCGCTTAATTGGAATGAGTCTCACCGTGTCCTACAGAAAGAGTTTAAGATCTTTCTTCGCCGTGCAACTTCTTTTTACAGTATACTTGGACACCAGTTGTAGACTGTTTCCCGAAGCTCGAGGAATTTAAGCTAAATTTTCAATCTATAAAGATAGCAATAGACCGGAGATGGTTAAGGTAAAGACAACACAAAAACTGAAAAAAGTAGTCGCTGTACTTCCCGTTGGTTTCTGGGTTGTAGGACATGGCTGTTGTGGCATTGGGGTCTGGGTTGGTATAGATGACAGTACAGTTGGTAAAAACTCCCCCCAGAACGCCATGCGATCAGCGAAAAGTTTTTTACCAATCAAATTGCTCGACGCATTATCAGTCGTCAATCGTATGTAGCTCTCATCCCCAATGACGTATTTGGGCCACGTGACTGGATAGGACACAGGGTTCGGTACATTTGGATCTCTGCAACCCAGAACAGAAAAAGAGGAATTTAATGAATGTGTAACGCAAGAAGTCACTATAATTGAAACAAGCTGAGTAGCTAGCAGGTCCACCACTAGAGGCTTTTTTTGAAAATATATGCTAATAATCCCAGTCAAATCACCTTTTCCTACTTTTGTTTAAGAACTATTTTTTTCTTCAAAGAACCAAAAGAGTAAAAG
>JAQQZZ010070889.1:0-39593 GCA_030265115.1 Mopalia vespertina | reverse complement strand
GTTGTTGACAGTTTACTGCCTACAAGGAAGAGCCACTTTTGAGGCCGCGGGAGAGCTCCTTTTCTGTCTTTTTTCGGGTTAGAATGGTGTTTAACTGCGGCGGCTCGGGTTTTGACTCGGTGTCAAAATAACGACAGCGGTCTTAAAAAACCTAACTATGACCGATGTCGAGGGGTTAAACCCCTAATTCATACATTTATCACGGCCGAGCGTACATGTAGTGATTATATCGTAGAAAGGAGAATCCCGCGCGGCTTAGCCGATTGATGATTGGCTATGTTGTACCTACTCATATTTGAAATGGGACCATCCAGAAGGACATGACATAACTTGATTTTGTAATGGGGGTGATCACATACAAAATATATATTTCACATAAATCATTTAATATGTTGAACGACTTGTTTGCAATCAACGTTGATGTTTTAGAATAGAAATAAATTATGAAGTATTGACCTAAATAAACCATATTCATAAAACATTGCATACATTATAATGTAATGGGCTATGTAATCCTTCGGTTCCTCATTCACAAATAATTACAAAAAACTCCCTGTATATTGCCAAATCCATTATACAATGGTCAACCATACTTTATCTCTTAATTATCCCCATCTAATTTAGTTAGAATTAGAATTGGGGCTTTGCACATCAACAACACATACACGAATTAAGTTCTACTATTTGTATTATTGCGCAATGTTGGGCGACATGTGCGTGTCTCGAATTGGACGTGAAATAACCCTTAACGTCATAATCACGAATCTAATCAAAAGATAGCTCCAAATCGTGTCCACAATACATCCATTAACTAGACCAAAACCAAATTTAGAAAGCAACTCAACAACTTGTACGCTATATAGGTCATCACAAACCTTGTTTATATGTAAGAGCTCTCATCATATGATTATTTTGTGTCTGGAATTGAGCTGACATTTCAACCTCTCCTTTCTGAAAGCCTAATAGCGTTATCTTAAATACATCTCTAAAATGTATGAAGAGTGCTATGGGATCATTCTCACATACGCTGACTATACTGGTAGGGCTGGCTGAACAACCCTGTTTGAACAATTCTTGGGCATCTCTTTTACAACCCAGGGTTCAATGTTAAGCTACATGTATGTTGTTTTACTATTTTTAACCCTCTGTTATTGATTCACACTTCAAACATTCAATATCTGGTCCAATGACAAGATACCATACCAGCACGCAATAAATGAATTATATATGGAAATCTACAGATGATAATTATATTTGTCAATTACACAGTGCCTTCTTATTTAGTTGTATTATCAGTAAGCTATGAGTTTTGCTTTCCATTTGCATGAATCCGAAATGCTTCGGGAAATACACAACATTTAACGCTGTATATATTGTAAAGAAAAATGTACATTCCTTGACCTAATTTGATTTTGTCTGGAACATGTAATATGTACTCTGGCATGTTTGCCTTTATTTGAAGCGAATGCCCACTTACGCTAAAAGGTAGCAACTAGCTTTCAAGAAGCTAACACAGCAGCCAAAATTTACATGTATATTTCGCTGGCGTTGGATAAAATTTATTCAAAACCAAGCCAGGCTATTTATTGATCGATCCTGTGTTTAGCTCTACCCGTGTATCTCCATCACCGACCAGCCTTGTCGGCTGTTTAAGAAGAACAGAGTAGACTCCCCTTTATTAGTTTCTTTCAGTTTGAGAAACTATTCACCAACTGAGTTTTTTTTTTTCTTTAAATTTCAGATTATTTCAAGAAAATGCTGAGCTAAAGGAGTTATTCCGTGGATTTAAGGAACTCGCGAATGCCAATGACATGCGTGAGAATGAACTTTTTGAAAACCATGCTACTTTAGTGATGACAACACTGGACGAAGCTTTCTCACACTTAGACAATCTGGATTACGTTGTTGATTTACTCTACAAAACTGGGTCCACACACAATAAGTTCCATGGATTTATTCCAAATTTATTCTGGGTAAGTTGGTTTTATTAATTTTTAGCCAAAGGATAAAGTGCATTGAGACTAATTCGTTCATAGTTGATAGAGAGCTAATCTATTCACCAGGCTAACCACATCTAAAAGTGTAATTGATGGTATATGAAAAACGACCCATCCCTAACCCCACCCCACCCTCCACCCCACCACGAAATAAAAAGATTACAGTTGTGGGTAAATTTAACTTTCATGTTAACTTAACTCAGCGGATGTCAAAATTTTCAACACAAGATAATTGACACCAGATAATGTTGCCGAAACAAAATCAACCAATGTAATTGGATAACGGAGAATAAGGGACATATTCGCCCAATTATCAGTCTTTTCATATTTTCCAGAAGAATTAGTTGGACTGACACTTTAATTTAAGCGGATTCTGTTTAGATTATTTACTGCTGTTCGTTGTTGTATAACCTTAAACTTAAACTGAATCATCGATACGCTCAACGACGGCGACTTCAATTGCTTCCCGAAAATCATTTAACCCGCACATATATTCCACATATATCCAGCCTCCAGAACGTGAGGGAACTGAATTAAATGTTAACACTGGTAATGCCTGATTAAATTAGAACTGACCTTTCCTGATAAAAATGTACTCGCAAATTTACTTTAAATCGATACAATGCATGAGCCATTTCTGGACGTTAATATTTTCTTAAACGCTGATTCCGATTTTGCACACTTTTTGCAGTGAGGAAACACTGTGTCGCTTCGTTTCCTTTTTTTGATTTACGAAAATTAAGAATAGGTTATTTACACATTAAAACATGCGTATAAGGGGGGATAACCGTCGCGATACTCATTCTTATCGATTTTTCCTTCACAGAAGGGCTGTAAAATATATGTGACATTAATGATACTCTGGTCATCAATGAATTGTTTTTATGTTTCACCCTTTTATTTCTGAACTACGAAGTTTTAAACCCATGTTTATATGTTCTGAATCGTCTTTTTATGCATAACCAACATATAAAAATATATAAAGAAAATAATGTATATGTGGAATACCTCTTTTTCAAATTGGTAACACTAATGTGAACAGAACTATTTTTACAATTACATATAGTACATTGTTTTAACCCCAAAAACGTCATACAGTCTTTTCTGACCTAGTTTTCTTTTCTGACAATAATGTGTTAAAGTAAAACAAACTGAAGAGCAAAATGAGTTACTAATGTGAAATTTCAATTTCTTAAAAAATATATCAAAATCAAACAAACATTAACAAATCGGAATGAGATTTTGTTGATTCCGTGTATTCTATGTGCAAAAGTCATTGTATAAATAATTGCCTAAAAGTAGGGATTTTCTGTGCCTAGAAACATGTTCTTGTGTAACAGTGCTCACAGAGTTAAGGCACAATGAATGGATTTTCTGTTACATCGGACACTCTTATAATTTGTACACGTAGACTAATTGTGCCGTGTATTGCACCCAATGCTTGTTCTATGGCGATTTCCTTCAACCATAATGATAAAATATTACCTGTGTAAAGCACTTATCCAAAATGTAATCAAGCTGAGATTTATTTTCTTATAAACAAACAAACAATATACAAAAATCTTAATGAGGTTTTGTTGCTCTATTTATTTAAATGAAATGTGAACAAAATTATTGCTCTAGGTATAAAAATAGCCAGGGAGTGGGCATTTACCCTTAGTACTTTATTGCGAACAATAGAAGAAACGAAAAAAAAAACAGCAAAAACGTATTTCGTGCAACTCTGTTTGAAATCGTTAAGTCACATTTTGTTATTAAATGAGTCTTCCTATTCAAATATTTATATCGGTCTTTCTGTAGTCCATATATCAACATTATGAATTGGAAATATTTAAGCGGATGTGATGCAATGTCCTATGGTGTAAATTTGTGCATCACGTATTATTGCAGCTAATTTAAAATTCTTCTTTTTCTTTGTCGCTGTTGATGTCTAATCATCCATTGTGCTAAAGCGCTTTGAAATTGGTGAAATAGCCGGAAATACATCAACAATTTTTTTTAAAACCCAAATGAACCAATCGCAGTGCTTATTTGGTAAAGTATCCATTGGGACATTTGCAGCTTGTGGTACAGTAGTTTGAAAAATATAGAAAAGGAATGGATTTAACGGATGAATGAAACGATCCCCGCACCACAGTGGAAACGACTAACTAACAATGGCAAATTTACCGCATCATTGAATAAGACGAAGTATTGAATTTACAACGAAGCCTATTGGATGGGTTGCTGGCAATTTCGTGCCTGGTTCTGAGGGCCGTAGGTAGATTTCGGTGCGGGATTCGAATCGAAAGTAATGCAAGGCCCGCAAAGCTGGAGGCGCACTATGCCAAGAAGAATCCAGACATCTCCCTTGAGAAATTCACATCTCGGACTAGATCGCCCACAACAGATCATTGCAAAAATTAAGTACGCCGTTAAACCCCATTCAAACAAGCAAATTATGTTACAAAGCCAATCGGAACAGCTGCTGGTATGTTTCGAAATCTGTAACGCGAAACAAATGTTTTTAAGGTCTCTTTGTCTTGAGTTCTGTCATCCCATTGTTTGTTCCAGCTGATTTCTTTCACACATTGTGCTGGCATGCCGTGATATGAATGAATAATCGTACCGTATAAAAGCGCAAGAAAACAAGCACGACTTATATCGCACGACTAAAGACGTAAATAAGTTTTAACGTACAGTGAAGTTCATTGTAAATGCCTCGGAAAACACAGGATAGTCGATTTGTGTCGACTCACGTTATACATCCCAATAGGTCCCCGAAACTGACCTTCAGAATAATACACTGCGCCACCTCGTCTGAATCTGATTTAAATCAGATCAAGAAAGCTGCCTGTTTTTTGTTTGCGGTAATTGTGATCTGACGCAAAGATTCACCAAACGGTGCTCAGCTAGGGTTGCTGGGGTTCATGAAAGGTCACTACCTCAGCTGTCCAATAAACATCCAACTAGCGGCTCTGTGATGGTCAATTTTCAAACCAATCGAGACTGTTTGGTTTGTCTTTACGTTAGATCATATTAAGTGGGACAAACAATTTGTGGCGAATTACTTTGATGTGGCATACATGGATACCATGAATAAGTATATTTATTCCGACGGCCAGCTGATATACATAATATGTTTTTATTGAATAGACACATTTTTTCCGAGATAATGTAAGAAATATAATCCAATATAATTTTATTCATGAATTTATATGCTTAAAAATTTATCGCGAAATGAGGCAAAAAAATAATACATACCGGTATGTGGACAGCTTAATTGAGTCGAACCACAGTTGAGCGTGAGTATTAAACCATGCATTTGCTGATGAAAAAATAATATCAGCAAAGTGTGGGCTATACAAACGTTTCGTTGTCTCTCGTCTAGTTTCTTATATAGTCATTGGCAGTTTGTGGAAGCTTCCAGGTGCTATGGTGCTCTCGGGGCTAAGGATGACATAAAGCCAATCCGTTGTTGTGTCTTCGTTAATACATCTTTGAGCTTCCATGCGATGTCCATTAACAACTGAATCGGTTGAATTAAGTCTCAAAATCCTTACAGAAACCATAAACTGCATTTCCTGGTCAACCTCAATACCGCTTGTTTCCAATAAAAAACTTTGCTTCAAGATATACAGATGTAACATGAAAATGTTCATTAATTCTACGTGTTATGAATTCAACAGTCTAGACATGTTGCTCGTTTTACTCACCTAATAAGCATGCGCGATCTTATCAAGTATTTCAGAAAGTTATGAGTTTATTCCCCGCCCATTTTTGTAGACAAATGAATGAACCGCCAACATTACACATGCTGCGAGTCCGTTTTCAACACAGAGTGTATGGCGGCTTAAATTCAGTAGGTTCTGGGCATATAGTTGGCGTCGACAGACGTTCGATCCGTTTTCCACACAAAACCAGCACTGTAATGTTATCGTATAATTAAAATTTTGAATGGAATGACGGTAAAGAGCAAACAAATAATTGATAAATTATTATATCAGCAGAGAAGAAATCTATTAAATTATGCTTTTCACTAAATTCTGTTTGATTTTTGTTTTGTTTCTTTAGCATATGGAACAGCCCTTTTTGGACGCCATCAAGCTGACGTTAGGAGACGCTTACACGGAAAGTATAGAGGAGATTTATAAATTGGCAATAAAGTTTATTTTACAAACATTAAAAGATGGGATGACGACATCGCAGGAAGATAATCAAGTAAATTGAGGTTCTTCTCAACTGACATTGACCTTTAGTTCAGTATCACCGACTTGTCTTCAAGAATATAAATCATGGGAAGATTATATGGCTCCAGAGTTGACGAAACTCTTGGAATACCTTGTTTGGTGCATGGCTGCTTTGTGAACAAACGAAAAGTGTATTGGTCTCAATTATATTTGGATCCATATGGAATGTATTCGGTCGATCATTTTCAACCCATCGAGTGACTTTATCCCGTGGACTTGATAGCCCTTTGAAGTCGTTAACTATACCCTGTGTCTAAAGAGTTACGAGTTTTCTTGATTCAACCAAGATCTACCCTTATGCATCTCTTTCAAAGCGCCGGATAGAATGGTTGCAGCTGGGATACTCATCTGGGGCCAGTTGCTCGAAAGACGATCAGCCGCTAACACCAGATTAAATCGCTTACACCGGGTAAGAGATAGACCTTCAACATGACGAGACGTCATCTAATAGCGGATTAAATTTAATAGCGCTTCGAGCAACCGGCCCCTGGAATTTATACAATTGTCTACCGAAAATTGAGAAGTGAAATACTTTAATCGAGTACTGTCAAAATCATATTCGATTCACTAGGCGTTGTTTTTGTAACGAATTTTGTTTTTAAATAACGGTACAACGTTTTGGAATAGCTGCCTGTCATCTCTAAGAATTAAACAAAGCAGTCGTGTGGCCGTATGTTTAGACAATCTATCGAGCAAATTTAAGATGATTTTACAAAAAATATGTTCGGTAGGTAAGGCTACACTCGTAAAATACATTATTGACAAATGTGCGCTTTTACTGAACTGTGGATACAATGCATGGCTCATCGGGAGTTAAATCAGGTGGTGAAAACTTGTTTATTATTGCGAGATTTTGTTGCGTCCAACATAGAAATATACCAAATGAAGATTTACATGGGATCTGTAGGTTTAACACACACAACCAATGACTGAATCCCGGTTGTTTGCACATTGATCGCAGATCATGGAAAAATTTGGTTACACAAGTAAAGTTTAGTTAATGAAGTGTTGAACACTTTGAACCACCATGTGGTCACAGCATGTGAACTAGTGCAGTTCGAGATGTGCAGTTAATACGATGTGGTTCAATGGTTCAATTCGTGACTGTACAATCAATGTGTAATTTCCGCGAGGAGGGTGTCATAACAAAGCAACACTTGTACAAGGTCATGAATTATATGTTTGCAGACACCTACTGATCAACCCAGTGTTAAGGGAGATAATAAATTCAGGGGAGATAAGCTGTTATTACAAAAATGAACATAATAATGCCTTTGGGACTAGAGACGCTGCTTTGGTCTCAGTATTAGCATACTTCCGAGTGACTGAGCTGTTAAGACCTCTTTGCGTTGGTACTTGGCTGAGAGATGTTTAGAGTGCCCATTAACACTGTAACGTATGCGTGAGATAAATCACATACATATGCATACTGATACCAATATTTTTACCTGCCCTAGACGGTAATTAAGAAAGGGGATTTTAGTTGAGTGCGCAATTAAATGTCTTTGTCTGAATATTAAATTACCATGTATGTAAATACAACATATGCCTTATGATCAAACAATGCAAATGATATTCTCGGTGTGTTTTTTTTATTACATTTCTTGTCTATCTCTTAGCATACGTATGATAATAAGCTGTTGTGCAAAACCGTATCTAAAGTGAACTGTTGACATAAGGTAGACGATGCTCACTTTTCAATTCGACGATGTCCGCGAAAGAAAAAAATGGACAAAAGGTAAAGATCGCGTGTTTACTGTAAGATACTGCAACAATATCAATGTATTAGTATCGCCCCCAAATTGTTTACATGTGTTAAACTGCTGTTTTAAACTACTTCACTTGCATGTACTTCGTTTGTATAAATTCCGAATTTATTCCACTCATTCTTATTTAGCTTGCAACACTTAGTCGTACTCGGACAACAAATCATAATTCACTTGGTCATCCGGTTTAACATGGATTTTCACTGCGCGGAGACACCCATGGAACCACGCTTACTCCAGGAAGTCACCTTTTAGCTGTACGCATCAGTTGCATCTGTAATGTGGCTCAAGATTTTAATACAACAAATTTGTGCTTTAATTATATTGGTTAGTAAATTTATAAAAGAATTGAATTGATATGCATCTATATAAATCCCTGTGCAGTTCCAATGCACATTCCACTCAGTTATAAAAGAGGTTTTATACAGCTATTTTTAATAAAAGTAATGGAAGAAAAATAACATTGCTCAACTATTTTCTCTTTTCATTTATTTAAAATGTATGTGAAGTTACCCTGTGCGAGTGTGATTATTTTTTTAGAAATATATATATATATATAACACAATTGTAGAGTATTGTATGGTGTGTCAACAGCTACAGCGATATGCCGTTACGTCCAAATTGGGGGTTCTAATGGTTATGTTACATGATTACACAATAGCCATGTAAAACACATACATTCAATGGGTTCATAATTCAAGTTTGTAGTCAAGTTGAATTGATTTTGCGTGACCAGGGTACACTCACGGTAAACAGTATACCAGATATCATTAAAGCTTTGATGAATGTAACTGATTGTAGAAGTCAAAGCGGATTTATTCTGTTTTATTATACAGCTCAAATCTTTTTCTTTATAACACTAAAACAACGAAGGCAAACAAAATATGTAGTGTATGATAGTTTATCTGACTTAAATACATTAATTTACATCGTAACAGTTAAAACATATATATAACATATATATATACAATAGTTTTGTTCCCATTTAAGTAACAGCGTTGATATATAAACAATGGAAGATGTTATGTACAGATCTATAAAACTTGGCTACTGGGCCGTTTAACTACATGGTATTGATGCAACGATGTGTGCATAAAGCTGAGTTAATACGGTAACGTTCGTATTCCGAGCGTGTGAACAAACAGAATCGATGTGGTTATTTATCTGTTCGCATTATGTAACTATGAAGTATCGTCTACCGTTGTAATGCAAACTAAACCTTTGTACACAAACGCACGTCAAAAGGTTAGTCCAAGACAGACATATGGCATATTCTAGTCAAAGCCACCCTTAAAGGTAAGTACAGCTACAAAAACATGTTTAAATGTGTAACAATTTTATTTAAGAATAATTGATATTTTTAGTAACTTTCAAAAGATACGTATGGTTTAGCAACCTTACTATACCATTACCTACACCAGGTTGTTATTCCCCCTATTCGCAGATCCGACAGTACCACCTCTGGTAATCCGCCTAACATCGCTACATATAAAAATGGTCGCGATTTATAACGAAGCCACCCATACTCAATACCTTGGAGGAAGGAGGGCGACGGTTTTAATCAAACATGTTTTCGGAACGTCGAAAGCTACTAGAATTGCATCACCTTGTAGAACAGGTTGAGAGTCCTGTCCCGTGTCATTTTATAGCCACCAAGCTTTTCAAGGCATGCAGACTGGAACTGTTAGAGACACCCATGACATCAGTTTGATTCCCGGAAGTCCCATGTTAGCTGTACGCCTCAGTTATGGAAAAATCCAGCTGCTTAAACATGTGTAATGTGGGTCAGGATTTCAATGGAACACATTTTTGGTTTAATAAAATTGGTTAATAACTTTACACAAGAATTGCATTGATCCGCAGCTATATAAATCCAGGTGCACGTATACAGTTGTAATTTTCCGATCAACGACCGCACAATTTACGGTGCTCTACCAACTATCCCTGCTAAAGATGGTCCTGGTTTATGGCTACACCGGCTATATCATTGAGGTATGAAAGCGGCCGTTTCAATGCAGAGAACATATGTATGACAAGAACTGATAGCCAGATCTTTGAAGATTGGTGGGGATACGTGTTTTTGTTGGGGTCGTGTGTGAGTATATGCTAAACGAGTTTTATTTTTTATCTCAGACAAACAGAAATTCAGAAACTTAGGCATATCAAGAGTCTGTTGGTATTTAAAACTTCACTTAAAAAGGACACAACCAGCCAAAAGTCTTTCGTTTTTTTTAAATGTTCCCACAGGACTGGCAGATTTGTCTTGTAGTTCTGATGGCACATATGAGATATCACGTGGGATTTTGTGAAACCGCAGAAACAATATTCCAGGAGGATATATTTTGTTTATAAAGATCAAACCAAGACCAAACCTCAGTAAACATTAAAAAAAAACAGTCACGTCCTTTTTGTTGTATTATTTCAAGAACTTGACACAAGCGCACTAGACACCTCTACCGCTCTGTCGATCGGGTAAATTTACATATCAAATGCAACTATGGTTCAAAGATAGGCTACATGCATACAAAATGAATTATTTATTAAGCTTTGTTCATTAATGAAAAGAGACTTAGGCCAAAATGTTTTAAAAACATAGTAGGGTAAAGTTTCCTACATTCTTCGACCAAATTTGCTTATAGAAAACAGTGCTGAGCACGACGTTTTCTGAATCCTTACTAAATGTACAGTTTCTGCTTTGTCTGCTTGAATTAGTCTATGGTTATTTGTTTATCTGCTCTCGAAATCTATCCTTGTGCGTTCCAAGTGACAAAAACTACAATCCAAAATTGATTGATTAAGCCAGTGATTTACGCTGTTTATAACTGTAAGTATTAGTATTTTATATAACGATAGTGTGAAGAACAAACTCCATCATGACATCATGAGCTTAAACCATCATGAGCCGTTATTTGGATTGGCCTGGGCAATGTACATGATGAGCTACAGTATATTATACCGTAAGACACATTTATATGCAGGACAGATCTGCACATTCCAAGTATGATATTTTTGATACAATAGTTGATCCAATGACACTTATACTGTCAAGTGGTACTTAATAGTGAATTTTGACCAAATTAGACAAATTTTATTTTGAAGAAGGTGCCATAGATGTTACGACCAATTGCAACCTGAATCAATCAAATATTACTTATTTTCTTGTCGAAATCAGATCTGGTAAAATTATATAGCAAAGGGCCATCGATAAAGTCCGGAATGTTAGGGCCCATCAACGGTCACTGTCTCAAAGTACACTAAAGAAAATTGAAGCAGCGAACATAGGACTTCATTGCCAAGTGTTGATAGCAGCTCTTTGATTGGTCGCTCAGACCACCCATTCCACGCCGTTTATACAATTTTGACAGATTTAGCTCCGTAACACGACAACCCAGCAACACTAGATACCAAGGAGTTATTTTGATCGGGTTTTTTATTGTACCAATCGTGTTTTGTTGGTTTTGATGGGCTGTTTGTTGTTTTGTCTACCTCTAAATATCTGCATTAACATTTAAACTCATCGGTATCACAGCAGTTTTCATTCACAACAGCTGCACTTACTTAAGACAGTTTAATCTAAATTCTGTATAAAGACAAGTAGTTTCACTAGATCTTGATAATATACAAACTATGGTTTGAATTCATACTCCTTAGACCATTTGAAGTAATTACACGACCACAGCCTTGATCTCCTTGCTCCTCTTCTACTTTAGTTCGCGGATTAAGACGAATGCTGCTTCTTCAACTCATATCCGTGAATCCAACAAACTGATGTTTCTTTGTATTGCAGGGTATGGATTGACACTCTTTAATTTTGTATGATAGTTTTAGTTTGTTTGGTCGTTTGATTAAGGTTTACCACCGTACTCAGGTTATTTCACTCACTTGACGGCGTGCCAACTCACTGGCAATAAACAAAGACCAGACAGGACAAATACAAGACAACCATAGAAGGTAAAACAAAGACATCAAAAGCAGATCGGCATCATGTTACCCCATAGCTCGGAGAGCACTAAGGCTCTACATTTTAGAAAATTAATACATTAGATATTGTTGATTCTATCGGATCTGGTGTGGTAAACTGAAAGATTGCGTTCAACAGTACAACCGCATTCATCAACATCCGTCAAATTTTTTACTAGCTTTCACAACAATAAATTCAGCGACCACAGTCGTCAAAGCTTTTCCGAACATTTTCCATGAAACTAGTAATATCATTTTTAATATCAAGATATATCAAGTACGGTAGAAACACCACATCGCTATTGGTCGATTAGAGGCCATGTACCGTAACTTTATGTTGACCCGTTTTATGACAAGGGGGAATCCGCCAGAATGCAGCACGTTACGTTGTATTCTACACGGTGAAGCATGCATAATTTTAGAATGTTGACAAGCCTTTCTGTCAACACTACAATGTGAACTGGCTATTTTTCTAAACCAGATTGGTGCAGTACAGTGTTTTACAGAGCAATCCCATTCAAACATGGGACAAAAGCTAAAAGGGATCGTCAGCATCTGTTTCTTCTTTTATGTTGTGTGGAATATTTTTAAAGGACAGAGCAAGTGTCACTATGGGTATGATGATCATCTCAAACCTCCTTTCTTCTTGCCAATATCAAACATCATTAATAAAATGGCTTTCCAATGAAACGCCAAATACATACAACACAAGGTTAGCGTCTGGTGCCACCTTAAGCCATTACTGGAAGCCTTGGTCGTTCAGCATTACAACAGTAGTCCATTTACTTTGCCGCTAACTTCTGTGTATAGTCTGACAACTGGATGAACCAGAAATACAGCTGAGGGAGCAATCGGATAAACAGGGAGAACCCGCACATGCGCACTCCGCTCTCATCATGATATATCAATGGAATAACCAGTCTGCACTGTTTTCAGAATGAATTTAATTGTAATTTTATAAATAACATCCATGTTTTCTGAGTATCTGTCGCCAAGCGTAAGTTGAATTGACTCTAAAAATGGTTTCTCCATCCACTGAAACAGACAAGAAAAACATCTTGTTTATGCGACTTTTTTTATTAATACTTTTCCATTTTTTAACAGCAAGGGAATATTCCTTTCAATGTATGTTCATAAAATAATCCCCATTATAGGACTATATATAGATATATATATATTTTGAATAAATGAAGAAAGAAAAATATGCTTGCCTCCACCGGGATTCGAACCCGGGACCTACCCATACATGTATGTTATAATACAGGATACGAAGTCAGACTTGAATTAAACTTTTACGAAAAAAAAGTAGATATAAGTAGGAACGATACTGAGAAGTGGGTTACAAAATTATATAATTTCTGGATAACCACTTCTTGTTTAGTGCTAGAACACCAAAAATAAATTAACAATTAGATAGTTTGATATATTGGCGTTCCATGCCCTACTTAATGTATTTCACACACATAAGCGTACCAGACCAATGGATGACGGAAATCCCAAGTCACACCACTGGCAACAAACTAGTTAAGACAATCACAAAACGCAAAACAAGGACATCACCAAAACGGCTTCTACCACGAACGAAAGAGAAGAAAAAGGAATAGAAGTGGGGAATAATATGTTTATAAGACCACGAGT
Organism: Mopalia vespertina; assembly: GCA_030265115.1. Taxonomy (NCBI): domain Eukaryota; kingdom Metazoa; phylum Mollusca; class Polyplacophora; order Chitonida; family Mopaliidae; genus Mopalia; species Mopalia vespertina. The sequence continues at coordinate 26,003 of JAQQZZ010070889.1, read as the reverse complement.
TTTCAATGGCCCATAGGCGGGCCTCGAGAGCTTACAGGATAAGTGATCCGGTCCACGCATTTAAAAGCTTTGTCGATTTCATCTGAGACTAGGTGAAATGTGAGCGGGAATGGCATTTAATGTTTGCCACAATTTTATAGTGTTTCGTGCAAATTACCATGTTTTGGTGACAGCTAGAAGTAAAATGCCGCGTCTCAATTTACTTAGTGTAGTACGTGACCATTAGCGTTGCTATGAAGCGGTCCTTTGTCGGTTAATACCTGGGGAAGAAATAGCGTGAGGTCGGCAGCCAACTCTGCCTTAATAGGCCATTACAGCCCGAGAGAAATGGAACGGAATTCCGATACATAGCCGTCGTTGCACCAAACCAATATTAATCGTTGTAAAATAATGTAAAAATGTACTATTAGATAAACTGTATACAGTTTGTTTCAATCTAGCATATGAATTAAACATGAAATACTGTACCGTTTTCAATATAGTGTTACTTACCAAAGGCAGTAGCATGCAATAAACACATATATTATATACGTGTAGTAAGTTCGCGTCTTCAAACGCACAGTTATATCTGCTTTTCCTATGAAAACCACCCGCGCGTCAATAAGCCATCAATTTATAAACACCTACATTTGTTATTCAACAACACCTCTGTGCTAGTACTATGTATATGGACCTTTTGTCTGAAATAAAGTATTCTTCAAAGCGAAACATTGTTGATAATAATAAAATTATTATTATTATCAACAATGTTTCGCTTTGAAGATTTCCGGAAATATCGTAAATGATAATGAATTGAGTAAAAAGACCAAGCCACCCATCGGTGCTGTCACGAGGGTAGAACAGGTTTAGCGGGCGTCGATGTTATAAGTCCATGTGTATACCAGAGAGTGCATTGATTAGACTATCCATCCATACGAGGTTTCCTTCCGGTTTTCCACCATAATTAGGAAATGAATACTCTAAAGTGGACAATCCGTCGTCATATAAGGGAAATGCCCTTGAGTAAACCACAATCAAACAGAGACAGAAGTGCAGAGTGGTTAAAATAATTCATGCACATGTTTTCCTCAAAGCCTTTTCGAATTGACTCAGAAAGCAAGCTCTTTATTATGGTTGAATTTTACCAGTGTCAAGTAAATTGAAACAGTCGATAAAGTCAATGTACAGCACTTTTACCTCTCTGGCAGAAGAGTTCCACAATATAAGATGTCCCCTAATAAACAACACAAATTGAGGATTCTCCACGTAGTTCTTCTTGTTTAAGGATATTTATAAATTTAACACCTGAAAACTTCACACACAGCAAGGTTATTGACTTGATTGCAGTTTTACACCATACTTAAGATATGTACACACCACTGACGGCGTGGAAGCCAAATCAGCAAAGAAGACCTCGACGAAATTGACACACGACAAATATTTAACACTCCATAAAAAAAATTGTACATATTTGTTTTGCAAAACCAACCGGCTCGGTGCAGCCTTTTAGTTCAGAAAGTACAATGACACGATGGAGCTCCCTCTGTGCAGCTGCTCACAGAATAAGAAAAGCCCTACTGATTCAGTGCTGATTCGGAAAAGACATTTCTTATAGCATTGAGAAAGTGGAATGTTTTCTGCTGTTACAATTATATTGAGTTATTACAACTAACATACCAATATCAAGGTTTGCTTATATACTATATAGTTTGCGTAATCAAATACAGCATAACTTTCCTGTAACTGTTTTTTTTTTTCTGTTTTAGCGCAATAAAGACTTAAAATTAAACCTATGACTCTGAACCTCGGATATGTAAATGATCTATACCATTACAGCCTCTATGTCAGAATTCATTTACCCTCCACAGCAGTGTAATGCGTGAGGATATTTTTAATAAATAAATCGGACAAACCAAATACTTGTTCCATAAGCGCGAAGCCAATGATATTATTCTGGAACAATGATAAAAGAAACACAATCCGGTTGAACTGTGTGTCTAGATTTACACATTTCTCCGTGGCACGATCGAAGCTGCACATATGTCGATGGAAATCAAATACAACGAGACAAACTTAGTCAATTATAACGATTTTGAATGTTCACATACTGAACGGGTAATCGGGATCCAGGTTGTTTTAGCAGCTATAACATGTCTCAATAGAGTGATAGTAGCCAGACATGTTAATTGGCCATTCTGGAGTTCTCAGTCAACTTTCCAGCCCAGTAAAATGTACACAGAGTAGTCGATAATGGCCCAGCATAACACCATCAATAACACACAGCGATAACAAGCGGATAACGAGTTCATCATTAATTCACGAGATTTCCCAGAGATTTCTTCTTATGCTTACTGTAGTCTTTGGCCAATTTAGAACTGATATCTCGTATAGAACATGTACGAGGTCCACTAACCTCCTCAGAGCTATCTTCCTTTACAATGTCATATAGATACTGAGTGACTGCTTAATTCAGAATTCAATGATTGGTTAAATGGTGGTTGAAGCCGTGCGATATGTTATATGGCTTACAACAAGGCGGTTTGCTTCCAAAACGACACAACAACACGACCATAATGTAAAGTAGTATAAATGTGGAACACTTAATTTCCACAACATGAATATGCTTCAAAACATATTGCACTTAGGTAGAGGACCATATACACTGACCGTCAAGTTTTCTGGGAAACCTAGAACGCAACAAAGATAAAAACAGGAACCTTGGCGGTATGCATCTTTAGAAAAACAAAATATAAAGATGTGTCTAAATTTGGGGCAGTTAAAATGTGCATGCCTCTACCCTGGCCGTATTCAGGACCTATAGTTGGAAGTGCAAACACTATATGGAATGAGCAAACATGGGCTCTTCATAGAGTAACCCAAATTTCCGCCCAACTGAAGGCTACTAATCTATCTCTACCTTCAACACTGAAACACTCGTCTTAGGGTAGCGTCTATAAACTAGAACACAACTTAATACGGCTATACATTTCTGTTGCCGTTCTTTTTGTGGTGTAGCTGATCCCCGGGGTTGATTGGGAAGAAAACAGTTTTTCTAAGCCCAATATGTCACAGACTTTAGGTAAAAACATTGTGTGTGTTTGGAAACCCGAGTTCGAATCCCGGTGGAGGCAATAACGATTTATATTTTTCGAAAGATTCGACAATTATAATTTTGAAACTATTTGCTATTGAACGTATGTTAAAAAAAACCAACAACAGATAGTGCATTTTCAGTCCTTTATTTCTCGAGATGGTATTACTATAATAGCAAAAAATTTAGTTTATTTAATTGAACAGCCCTTGAACTAAACAAAAACTCCCGAGCTTAAAACTAGGGTCACTATTATGGATATAAGCAGAAATTCAATAATTAGATGTGTGAAAAGCCGATATCACTAGCATGTACGACATTGTTTTCAAAATTAGACCATTCAACTACATGCAGCGCTTCTTGTGGCGGAGTGGCGAACCATCAGGGGAGGCAATTTCAGAATGGAAGCGAACATTTGCTCGCCCAGTCAATAAGCCTTGGCACTTAACTGCGAAAAGATATGGTGCACAGAATCATGTTACATGACCTTGTTACCTTGTTACAAAATATCCAGTGAACCTGGACTGTCAGAAAACCAGGACTTATATCACAATTAAGCGATTTTGTTGCGTATTTTCTAGGTGTTCGTATAAAAAATGATAATAATATAAAATTGCACGAAAAAATTACAACAAAGGTATAGATAAGATCGATCGAAGCCATGGCAACCATATAATAAAATTACGAACGATTCCGTGCCTTCCTATGGAGGCCATCATAATTTTCACAATCTGCAGACGAATTTCCAAGAATTCAAGAGTTAAGAATCAGACCAAACTATAGTCACTGATAATTACAACTGAGTTACGACAGTTACCAACTAAAATCAAACCGGCGCAAGGCAGACGATTCTGCGAACCGACTACGCACAACCTACATTGTATGCTACCATACCTCCTATTACATGGGCTGGGCAAACAATGCCGTCTACACTACTGAAAAATGAGTTGCATACTTCTAGTTAATGGACTTTTAATAAAACAGATTTACGATTTGAAACTTTAATACGGCCTTTTCTGGGGCTGGTTTTTTTTTTTATAATACAGTGAGAACACAAATGTTTCTCATACTGATAAACGGTCATTTTGAGGTCACCACTATAATGTGGACGCAATGGATTTTATTTACTTCTCGCTACAGTTTGGCGTAGTACTAATATAGACACGAGAGGCTCAAAATAAGCATGGGTAAAGTAGGAGGTTAGTGAAAATACGACAAACAACAAAAAGAAACCAAGAAAGTGTTTTCCTCACCTGGAAAAGCTCCGCCACAAAGCCGCCGAATCGTCCGTGTGATTTTCCTACCCGATGAAGGACGTCATACACATAATCCACATTATCTATGTTGGAAATGGCTTCGTCCATTGTGCTCATTACTAATAACGCATGTTTTTCTAACTCTTCATTCTCCCGTAACGCATCTTCGTTATCCAGGTGCTTGAAGTTACTGAATAACTTTTTTAAATCAGTATTGATTTTAAACAACCTGAAAAGAAAGGAAGAACAGAATCAGTGTTAAGTTCCAAAAGTTCTAGAAATGACCGAACATTTGAAAGCATTATGATTGATTGATTGATTGATTGATTGTGATCGTACTGAATGTAATTGACAAAGGAAGTTGTTTAACAGCGGAGACTGGAAATCAATGATATTTACCACTAATTCACAAAACAATTAGTGTATATTTATCAATCAAAGTCAATGACTCACTCAGTATTTGTTTAGCATGTCTAAACTATTAATATTCTGGAATACTGCTTTATAAAATCTATATTCGATATAATTAGTTTTGCAGAATGTTACTTATTCTGTAGCATTTACTATTATTCGTTCCAGGGGCCCGTTGCACATAGCGATTTGAGGCAAAGTTTATCTTAATTGTCATGACAACCAGTACTGAAGTTTTTGTGTTTTTATGATCATTAAGATTAACTTTGTGGAACAACGCCCAGGTTACTGACCATATATGAGATTCAAGACTAAACTCATTTTTAGTTGTTTTGTTCATTGGTTTTGTGTTTGTGTCTGTTGTATTCTCTGTTTTTATTTGTTTTTTATTTTCGTTTTTATTATTTAATAATTTATTTCTTTTATGTTATTGTTTTTTAACTAGTAAATGAATCTGGTACAAACCTATACATGAACACGTTTGTTAAATTTACCACTCCTCCGTTCGACTAAGATGATTTTCTTGAGAATACACAAAATATGTTAATTTATTAACCAAGGAGGCAACGACTTTTGTAAACTGGATTTGATATTTAATGCAGGCCTAAAAAAGCCCGTTGCTAAAGACAGTATAATTGAAGTTTATATCAGCTATGGAGGCACATTTTTTTTCTAACCAAGCATTTGCATTTCACAATCCATATTTTGGTTGTGTTGTTCACTCTTTGGAAGTACCTCGCCGTAACATAAGTAAAATACCCTTATTAAGCACGACGTAACACACCAATCAATACAAAAATAAATTTTAAGGTAAAAGGAAACTTTTCCATAACTTATAATTGTTTATTTCGGGCTGGTGTATGAACATTAAGTATATATTGTACCGCGAGGAAAATCAACCCAATAACTCCAATAAAACTGGATTTCTTGTGGATCGGCCCTCTGGCTAAGGGCAGTTTGTTTGAAGACCAGCAATGCTGTCTTCAGTTAGCATTGGAGGAGGATTACATTTCAAGTATTACCAAAACACTTCGCATTTTATGGTTGTGCTAGTGTCAATTATTGTTGGAATACGCCCCGTCATATAAGCGGAATACATTTCTGCACGGCGTAAAACACCAATAAATAAATCTTTTGTATGATATTAAACAGATACACATGCCCGTGCGCTCATCCTATAACTCTTGTTATTAATTTGCTTTTCTTTGTTTTGTATTAAGAAAATGACAGCGCCGAACGCAATATGAGAAGAAAAGAAATCATTATTTCTTAAAATTAGCCTCATATTTATAGAAGCAGGCCACATGATTCCTTGAGACGGTACGCAGTTATATAAATTGAGCGCAGACGGATACATAGCATTACTGGGAAGAGTCCCTAAAGAATAACGGTAATGTAATATCCTTAACTACTCCATTCAATCAGGCAGAGAATAGATCGATAAACACTGTCGGCTCAGTGACAATTCTCCTGCAATACGAGACAATCCATTCAGACGGTCCAGCCACTAAGCGTTCGTCAAACAAAATTTAAGATCGTTCGGAGATTCGTTTCCGGATATACGATCAAAGTGCCGGGAGTCCGTGAAACCTCAGCAAGGCTCTAGCTTCAACCAACAACGCCACGTCTTAATTTCTCTGAATGCGATCCACCCAATAATTGTGTCGCAAATGGGGCTTATGCAACCCAACCGGTCTCATCTTAACAAGAAATACAGTTCAACAGCAACACAAATGTAATCATGTTTAAAGCACGTCAATCATTCTCGTGCATCTTCAAACGAAAAAAATCACTTTCGACTCTTAAAATCGTGATATTAGAATTGGCTGGTATGATCCAGACCCAAGAGTTTATTGACTTGTCCTGTAGAGTACTACAAGAATTCACTGCTAATTAGAGAGCGGACTAACGCTCTATCTCAGCTCAATGTTCTGACATATAGAAATCTAATTAGTATAATTCTTCTCTGGTAAAGCTGGTTGTGGCACAATTGGATTCAAACCAAATCTAAATTAGTTCTCAGGTATATACAACGGATAATGGAGTTAAACACTGTGAGGGCCACGAAAGCTCACTGTCTTTTATCGTCCACTAACAGATAGATAGCACAGTCAAGGCAACGGGAACCTACAGCCTAATGATATCAAGTTTTCGAGAGCAGCTCGGTGTTTGGTCGTTCTCGACTAACCAATATACGCTGCTTTAACAAATGACTATCAGATGTACATAAGGGACATTGCAGTACAGTTGCACTCATTTAACCTAGGTTTAATTAGATTCTTTCCGACATATAGATATTTCATAACTGAAATTGGAATTATTGTCTCAACCCACTACCGATTGGGCTACTGCACCTGTCGTTATAACGTCTTATTTACAATTGCATGAATTGCCAATAGCTTCAAACTCATAAGGGGCTATTGAGATAAAAGCGTTTCTTTACAGTTTGCCATTAAAACAAATCTATGACGTAATAAGTTCATCGGATACATGAAGCCGCTGAGGTGGTATGTTTGATGTCAACAAATGTAATGAAAACCTGATAAGATTAATTAACCGATGCATTTCTAGCAATACGAATTCATATGAAAATAGAAAAAGGTTAATAGTGTGTTTCTATAGATTTACATTCCTTTACTCTATTGGACATCTGGAAACATTTCCGTTGTGTTTATCGGTAACTTCAACGAAAAATACCCCAGCGCCTATAAGCGGTTAAACGTGTCAGACAAAAATATAAATTCTATTATTTTGACGTTTTAACATTCCAAACTGAAACATAGCTTACCGCATTTATCGGTTTAAAAACTCTATAGATTATAAACAGTCTAGTTTGCTAATGTTCGTCCTAAAATATTGTTTTAGCTTGAAGGCCAGTGTTTAAATCGATAATACGGTTCCGTTCCGGAAAGCGGATACTGGACACTATAAAGGCACAATATTCTTGATTTAAACACTGACTTAGAAACTGAAGCAATGTACGAACAGTACAATTCGTATGAAACTCGTTGCTTTATTTATCTTATTAACAGCGCGCAAACAAATCCATAAATTCAAGCAACTACTGATTTTGTTTCGGGGCATCCAAATAAAAGGTAAGGGAATAATTGTGTAATTATTCCGAGATTACAAAATTCGTGGCACAATCAATCAATATAGTTTGCGAATATACACCTGTAATAATATTAATTTAAATTTACCATGCTTACACAATACAATTTAAATTGATTACTGTTGAACTATTACATTTCAGGTTCATTGTTTGACAGTATAATGCATTTTCAAACAATTGAACTAATATATTGATTATTTAGCTTACGTCATCAATCAATGTATAACCCTGTTCGTTGTTCCGAATGGGATCGATTAGGATAAGTTGATGTTGTTTTAGGTTAATTACTGGTTACGTCACGCTTAACGATGTAGCAGTTGTTTGGCTTTAATTAACACGGTATATATATTGGTATTTAAAATGTGTCGGAACTAGGATACCACCTCGGGGAAGGCATGGCATTCCCCAGAGAACTCGAGTAAAACGTTGAGAGCTATGCCGCATTGACGTCATTTATTGACGATCTTTTCAGAAATCTCGCCAACGGCTTGCCAAAAAAAAGCTTCATAGTTTACATTTAGAGTACCCGCTTCCGCCATACTTTCGTGTATTGCATTTGTGCTTCAGTGCATTCGACAACCATGCTATATGCAACTTGTAGAACATATTTACGGTTAACTAGAGTTAGTGGCACAGACCCGTACAGTTCATGTTAATATGTCCTCAATGTAATTATGACAGCTAACTCGAGTTAACTACAAAAAGAACATGTTTATTGTTACTTCCGGCTTAAATATCATTCTTGGCTTGGTTATCAACATGTACACCAGACGTAATTCCGTTACATCCCATAGAAACTCAATTGTGACATCACAATTACCTTTAACGCTGGGTTAAACAACCGACTCCGGATGGCATAAGTTATTCAAACACATTACCCAGCTTTCATATCTGTACAGAGTCAATCAACAGATAACCTGAGCAAACCTAGAACGTGATGCGATAGACGATAACATTATAAGCAAGGCAATTATCGAACACTGTCCGCGAACTTGCAGTGACCCGTTATAACCCAGGGATGTTCTCTATGGTAGCATAGTTAGACTGAATGATGGCTGGAGTGAAAGGCTTATCCTGAGTACATTATAACAGATCCTGTTATGGTAATTAAATTATCTCCTATGAAAGCCTGTCAATCTTGCTATGAATATTGGGAGATCTGTAAAACATCAACGGTCATTTGGGACGTCATGACATCTTAGGATTAGTAGTGAGTCTTGCTTCACTGTGGGTATATACGACTTCTTCGTTTTCGTTAGACTTGTTATTCGGCGTTTGTAGGTCATAATGGTAAGGCTTTTCAGAAAGATAAATTCAGACGAAATCCCGACCTAATAGTTCCCAACTCAAGAAGCTCTAAACACGTACATGTACATTAAGGCGAGCAAGTAAAAAGAAGCAGTTGACTCGAAGGCCATCGTCGATACAAGGGAAGTTGGTTGGTTTGTTGGGGTTTTTTTTCTTCTAGGATAGATTGGGTGGGTGGCTGTTGGTTCGTTGGTGCTTGGTTGGTAAACTGGCTAGTTTATGCAATCATTCAATCAATCGCACAATCATTCACTCAATCATTTATTCATTTCTCAATAGCTTCATTCCGTCGTTTTTGCTTCTCACGACATCGAATCGACATATCATTCATTGTGAATACATAATTACTAATACCGTGTCACTTCTATACATAAAAACATGAACGGCATAATGAAGTGATACACTTGTAACCCAGGTCAAATTACCTTTTCTGTTGAGTTACATCATGTATCCTAATCAGAAGATACTATCGAGATATATACTGGATGTGGATATGATTAGCTGCACGCTCGTGTAGGCTCTAGTCTTAGTAATATCAGCTGTGAACAGATATCACTGATGAACGGACCGCATATTGCTTCTTTATTACAGGATTATTGGGAAAGTAAAGCTCCACAATGCCCATGTGTAATGATCACGAGGATTTCAATCTGCTATTCAGAAAAGGATCAGACGAACAATGGCGCGGCTGAATCGGAAACATAATCCCCAGTAAATTACTCTCCTCTAGCCTATTGAGGACACGCTGTGTTTATCAACAAGCCTCTGCCTTCGCTATGCTGACAGAAGCTATTCTAGATGGCCCTGCCTCCGGAGAAACAGGACTTGAAATTGTGGAATCTGGGGCAAGAGCGATCGATACTGGACCTCTCCAGAGGCCAGGCAGCTGTGGCCCTCATGTAATGCTTTGGTGTGATTGATTCCTCCCACATCCCCAATGTTGGTATTACCGAGGCTTTAAACAATCTCCGTTCATATCGTTCTTTAGCAACTCTTGGCACTCGGTGTGATATCAGTCAGACTGGCGTGCCAGATGGATCATTTGTAATTTGGGTCGAGGATTTTAAAGATTGTCCCCAATTAGTTCTGACCCAGAAATGCAGAAGAGGGAAATAACACCAATTTATCCTAGCGTGTTTTCTTTCTTGTCTTCAAACAAACCCATTCCAACCAATAACTTCGGAGTTTTTCGTTCACCGAAAGTATGATAGTTCACCGCTCTTTATGATCGATAGTTACTGAGGCCCAACGTCATAAAGTCTACCCCAGACACTCAGCCAGGCAGCAAGAAAGCCAATGAGGTTCACAATATGTATCGATTGTGTTATTCAAATACTGTAACTAACAAATACAAGTAAACACTGTAACTCAAAGTTGATATGATGGATTGTCTGTTTAATTGGTGTTTTGATCTTTTTTTGTTTGATTGGAGGTTTAACTGCGTATTCACTCACACGACAGCGTGCCAGCCAATTGGGTGATGGATCCACCCCCGACACCACTGGCAACAAACAAAAACATCACAGGACAAATACAGGACACTCACAGGACAATACAAATACACCACAAACTTATCGGCTTCCTGTTCCTCTTTAGCTCAGAAAGCGACAGGACAACATGCACTTCCCTCCAACCACAAGCGATTTGTGTTTTGTGGGATTCCTAATGTTATCTCACTCACATAATGGTATGCCAGTCCTATAGGTGAAGGAAATCCTCCCCAAATTCCCGAACAAGACAGGACAATCACAAGATACAATACAAATATATCACAAACAGATTGGCTTACTGTTGCCTCTTAGATCTAAGACCACCGAAGCAATCTCAGGCTCCCTCAAACCGCCCGCCTATGTTTTAGATACATACTTTCTTAATATTTGCAGCAAATATTCTTACTAAAATACTGTCCGCATAGATTGTTGTTTTTAAAGTCGTGTTCAAGGTATTTCACTAATATGTAGGTGCTGCATGCTACCAGTAATTCACACAAGCTCAATTATAACATGTTAAGTTTTTGGCTTTGTTGTACAATTAACCTCCAGTGCTAAGTAAAGACAACATTGTTACGTCCCACACAAACTGTAAGTAATAGCTTTCTAAGTGTATGTGTCGACAATGTAAAAGCACTTGTTTTATTCCAGAAATACAAGAAAGGGTACTATTACTGTACGCGGATACGTCAGTTAGATTTCTGTTGTCGCACAGAAAACATGAGAACAGTGATTGTTGGTAGGCGTAAAAGTTAGAGTCATACCAGATAACAAATGCAGTTTACAGAGCAGAACAATTTTAAATTTTATTTCCATTTTAGCTTTCTATCGCCAAGAGTGTTTTGTACCTTTTCGATAAAGACATCTGTCGAAGGGTATTTCGTTTGAAGTAGCAATGTTGTCTTTACTTAGCACTAGAGGAAGATTAATTTTCCAACAGTAACTGAACATTTTGACTGTTCCTTCCTCCTTGATGTTAAAAAGGAATCATACAATTTATGCTTATGGTGACGCAGGGGATAAAATAACTCAAGTGAGATTAAAACAGTATTCAAAGTAAAACGTTCTACAAGTTTTGGTTGAAGTATGTAACCTCATATGTCACACTCGTGATGTGAGTAAAAAGGTAAAGTCAATAGTGGCCACCATTTTCGCGAGCCAAGGTTAAGACATGGGTGTGTTAACCTTGGCACATTACAAACCTCTATCGTGCTTTCTGAGTCGAAAAAGGGCACATAATCTTGTCCCATCTGGGGTTTTCCCCTAAATCCACCGGCCAATGAAATAAGCCGATGGAACGACAGTAGGAGTCTACGACCGACGGAAAATAATGACTGAAAGCAGTGCTCGAAATCAACTTATAAACATGATTAAGGGCAGGTTTTCTGTTTAAATAATATCCAAATCCAGTCGTTGTTTTATTTCTTGGAGTCTCATTTTGCAACGATCAAGTACCATTTAGTTTTTCAACGCCGACGGGCTGTATGCAGCAAGGCATCGAGGTAACACGGCGACGGTTTTAATCAAATGTTGGAACTATCAAAACAAATTCACGTGACTGTTGTGTGATAGATTTCGGGTGTATGCTGCCAATAGAAATCCAGCATATGAGGCTAGGCCAGAATACAACTTAGCAGCGATATGTCGCATGGTATCTCCATAGCAGTCTATATATAGAGATACCATGTGTTCGGATGATGAGTGGCCACTTGCGTTGTGTGTGTGCACTTTTAGTGGGGACCACATTAACGATTCCGTTACATTCCGAAACACTTCCGCTTAATATAAAACAAAAATAAAGTATCCGAATCAGTTATACATGAGGTTTTCTACTGGATGTCGATGTATGTCGTCCATTTAGAAATCCCCTAGTCCAATTTCCATGTATAAATAAATAATGATATGAGCATTCCTTCAGTTTGAATATGGTAGCAACTATCTGTATTAATTGAGGTCAGTGATGCTTGTCTCCCGATAATAGGTTAAAAGCAAATACTATAAAGTATCTGATAGATGTTATTAATGTTTGGTTGGTGTAGTATTGTAAATCCCCAGAAGGCACGGATGAGTTACAAAGTGGAGTAAATTTACGAGCCTAATAAAATGATATATATATGTGACTTTTGTTTCAGTCATTGGGATTTCCGGCCCCAAGCTACCATACAACATCACAACATGTCGCAAACTAAATATTTTTCCAAGACAAATCATAACTTTTGATTTTTTTAAATGTAGTCACATCCGTACACTGTGCAACTATCATTCGTAACAGAAAAATACACTTAGAATATTTTGGGTAAACACTTTTTACTTTTATCATTTCAGTTAAGGAAACTGGACAGTGTGCATCGACCTCACGAGTATTTGAGGTATTAGTGTTGTCTGATATTCATTTTATCACCAAACTGACTGATGCATTATGTACGTTTTACAAATCATATTTTGTAGGCACAATAGTGCTAAGTGGATTTATATATTCATGGTACTTATATTGTTTCGACTTATAATATCAGGTCCGTGTTGTTGGGACAAACCGACCGAACGTGTCCTTCCATGGTTATATTTCAGGAGGACCGATCGATAGCTCTCCCATATCGTTTAAAGTCTTTGTCTTAAATGGCCCTTCGCAACAGATTTTGAAAAAATCTCAATTCGGACATCAGATGGCTTTTGTGTAATAATGTAATTGCACTGTTTTCCCTAAATTACCATTTGTCTGTAAAACTCAGCAGGGCAATGACAAAAACGAATGATAGGTTTTCATTCTCAAATTAATGGACCAATTAATTGTTTATACCTGAAAGCTTCACAGAACAGGCCTTCATATGCCAAATACTACACTAAATATTCCTACCAAGAAATTGCATACCAGACGATACTAATATGCATTGGTCAAAAAACGTCAAGCAAATGTAAATATTCCAGGAAAAGAAAATCAACGATACATCAAAATAGGAACAATCAAAGTATTTCGAATTGATTGAAATACACTTTTAAAATTCTAAACCGTTCTAATTAATTTACGAATAGTATTTATTACGATTTCCGTAACTTGTTATGTTTTGATTAGGTAATAATCTCACTGGAAACATTGATAATTTAAGTACTGTTTCGTGAATAAGAAGAGTGTGAGATGACAAATATGAATCTTAACGTTACTGCATGATACATCATTGTGAAGAGCTTTCCGATGGAATACATCAAGCTCAAGAGAGAACGCCGGAAGTTATGATATAATTGCTCTTCTACACAGAAGAGCTATTACCCTTAAATAAACTGAAAGCATCAGACTGAAACAAATATTCTTTAACATCTTCAGGAAAACGTTAAGAAATATTCCTCGAATAACGCACCAGCGGAATATTCCATAAATTTAATGAAATAGGAGATGTTATTTATATCGGCAGCAAGGATTACTCCAAACACATTTATGGATTATCCTGAACATTCTACAAACAATTCCACACAGGTTAAGACAAATTCAACAGTAACGGCTTTATGGATTTGTTTCTTTAACTTTGTAAAGAATTTGTTTCACAGTGCATACGGAATCATGTCACCTTTGTTGTGACATTCAATCGGAAAGCCAGCATTAGATAATGATCCTAGCAAAGTGGCAATGTGTCTTATAAGCATATATATCAACATTAGCAAATGTTCACAGATTGAGAACATTTTAAATAGATTAAGAAATAAGGATGAACAAATGCTAAATTCTGAAATTGAGCTTAACATGCCAACAGATGGCAGATTTGTTGCCTTATCAGGTCAATTAAACAAAAGATTCTATACCGTGAGTTAATATAATAAATACTCTTGAAGTGTTAATTTGTTGTAGCAGTTTCAAACAACAGATATGTCCTGTGAATAAGCCATGAATTTAGAAGCAAACGCATCCTATTCAGTTCAATTCCAGATTGTAGCATAATATAGATTATATGTGCGTCATTACAGATTGGTTTCATCGCTTTAGGTTTGTCTTTCCTGGATGATATTTCAATGTATATTAAATCATTTTGATCTCGCTTGTACCGTATAATCTAGGTATTATAATTTGATTAAAGGTCTTATTTTAATACAGTAATAATAAAAAGACAATATGTGTGCGTAAGTACCGATTGTTTTGATCGTTTTAGGTTTCTCTTATGTGAACCTTTCAAAATGTATAATATCCTTTTGATGGAGTTTGTAATGTATTGTATTGTTTTGTATTTTATTTCGCATAAAGGTATAATTTCAATAGCTGATCGACACAGCTACTAACTTCAATACAAATTCATTGTTGATATTTGTTGGATTTGGGGTTTTACATATTTATTTAGGTCACTTCGCGCATATGACGGTGTGCCAGCCTAAATAATGAAGAAACCTACTTAGTATCAATATAAACAGGCAATGCCAAGAAATAACAGGACAGCCATATGAAACTATAGGTGAGAGCAGATCGGGTTCATATTGCCTATTAGCCCCACAGTTATTCCTTATATACACCTGAGTACACTATTCTCGGTCACACAAGTTCCATTCTAATATCAACAACATACATAGAATAATTCTTGCAAACGCCATATACCCATATACGCTATAAACAATCTGTTTTACAATAAATAGTCCGTTTTAAAGTTGAATAATAACAATTTTACGTAAATTCTTCTTAAACAACACCATTCGTTGCTTGGTGGGTTCACAAAACCTAACACATGCGGATTCTTATATAAAGTCCTACGACTGAGTAGATTACACTCACTGTTTGTTTTTGCATAACAACAAAGACCATGTAACACATCGTGATTATTCTCAAATTTACCTTAATAATCATATTGAACGCAGACATTCCGTGTCCAATATAAACCGACATATAATTTATTGGCCCATCGGCTCGGTCGTGGTCCCTGGATGGACTATAATGAAGATGGTCAGAAAAACAACACACGTGAAACGCGCTCTATAGACCAGTCACCTAGGTGATGAACTTTTGCCTTCTAATGTCAAATGTCAGACGTCAAGGCAATCGGAAAAACCGGGGTCTATTCGGAATTACTTAAAATCATAATCAGTGATAATACATTATTTCAGCATTGTGATCAGTTGTGGGAATTGATCCTAAGGTATGCGATCTGTAGTCGTGAAATGCTTTTTTATGCATTCCTGTGTAGAAAGGTACTGATTGCAAAGAAAAGGCGTATATAATATGTTTATAATAAAGTCTATGTTGAAGAATAATAGACGTCTAAAAGCTACTAATGAGATAAGTTATTCTGATTTCCAATATAAGTTTGACCGTCAGTGCCTAATGTGACAGGTGAACAGGTTTATTTGCGTTATGAGGCTAATAAACGACTTATACGTATTTCACCTACATAAGAAACGTGTCTGTATTCCTTGGTGAACCGGGAAAAAATGTATATGTGGGCAGAGCAGGGGGGTGGCTTAAAGGGCACAAGTGACTCGATTGAAGGGCGATTCTGAGGGACAGAACTTCATTCGATGATATACAGCACGCGTTGCACGACGTAATGTAAACAGGAACAAATTATTTGACTTTAACCATATATTCCTAATACTGCCTTGGTTTTAGCATAGATGGTATCTAGATATAACTAATCTGTTAAAACGTGAAAATGTCAATGTCTATCAAAGCCAGAAATTAAGCAGTGTAAGTGAGTTTTAAGACGGTTTTGTTGTTGTTCCCTGGTGCGGAATTGCTCAGCATTTAATACATTCTACCGCACATCGATGACATCGGTCGATATATCGATCGAGTTCGGGCAATAGGTCGACATGTTATAGGCAGTAGAGTTAATCAGCTGGACGTTAAGACTCATAGACTTCAACAGCAGTAAAACTACAGCCTGATACACGTGAGATGAGCAGAGCGAAACTCTCATAAAATGTAATCTGTCTCAAGCAGCATTAAAACAGATCCGCATAAACCCGACGAAAATCAGTTTAAAGATATGATTTCAAATCATTAACGGATTATTAGAGCCTTCTAAAATAGTCGTCCTCCACAGACTGATTGTTAAAAAAAACATAGGGGGCCTATACGGAGCGTTTATTTGGCCTCATTAACCAAAACGCGTATCTTGTCCAAATAGGCCTCTTTAAAAACATCTTGAAAATGTTTAACCAACTTTAACACAACAACAAAAACATAATGAAACACTAACGAAAAATCTATTTATATCCCCTTTAACTGCGTATATATCATGGCAGACTATTGTTACCAAATATCAGAGTTTTGACTTATTTGCTTTGGTGTCTTGAGATGGCTAGATGTCCAATTTATTAGGTTTATTCGTTTTATGGGTTGTAAATTCTACCTTAATTTTAATGGATTTTAGATTCTATCGTATTGGGACAAACTGCAGTACAATACAGCTACAATAACGGAGATATTGCACATCTAAGTAAATAACAACATTCTAAATATTATTGAATAGGTAAAATGTGTAACCCACATAAATTGATTTCGTGACATTTACAAGTCAACCATAATTCTATATAATTCACAAAAACTATGTATCATTAAACAATAGAACGGTGTCATATTAAACACATTACTAATCCGTGCCTTCAATATCGAAGTATGTCTTCGAACAGTTGCTTTTTTTCTTGATGATGATGATAGCCCTTAACCTGGTGCTACGTTGTTAACCTAACTACTGATTAATACGTCAACGATAAATTCAAAGTCTAGGGAAAATGCCAAATATTTTCTTTACGTGCGTTTGGGTATTTTTGTGTACGGTGCTTTATAGAAACTGGCAAATAACTTCGCAACTTGTGAAAATAACATCATAGTGCGATGTTGGACTATTCGCACATTTCCTATTGGACAGTCTCAGCTAGCTCAGAGATAAATCAATAAACTGATGGTTGTATCTGCACGACCAAAAAACTAAGACATTTGTATATCTGTTGTTTTGTTTTGTTAGTTTTGTTGGGAGAGGGCGGCGGGGGGGGCGAAAAAGGACCCATTCTGATTAGTTACTAAGCATTTCGACTTTAAATGAATAACGCAAAATCACACGAATCACCCTCTGTGACCAACGTTTGCTTATTTGCACAGTCTTAAATCTAAAGTCGAAATGCAGCTTAATGACAAACCTTTTTCTTCGTATATCTTAAATTATTTCCTGTTTTGTTTTGATGTTGCAGCAAAAACAAATTAGGACCAACCCTGAATGGACATAATCTGTCAACAAGCATTAGCAGTGCGCACGCGAAGGACCAGGCCGTAAACTGTGGCACCTCAATACACTACAATCATATTTCTTGCGAGAAGCATAACTTATCGCATGTTTAAAAGTCTATTTCAATCAGAACATTCTTGAATTGAAGACTTATTTCACGAAACATCTCTGACTACCTTATGGTGAAGCTACAATTGGTATCAGAAAACTTTGAAAGTATTTTTAAATAAAAATTTAAAGATTTAAATAAGAGGCAAAACATTACTTGGGTAAACTTAAACAAATAAAAGAGAAAAATATCTGACATAAACAAGGCCCACCTATCATGTACCTGATCTTGCTATATAATTAAAAAAATGTAAATACAGAAAAAATATTTGTAGGGTAGTTGAGCTGATATTTACATAGCTGTTATTAAGCTATGACATTGCAGACATTGTAGTTCGTCGCTTAATGGCGTTAAAAATTATCTTTATTTCCATTATTCTAACTTTTATAGCATGTATATGCTGTTTATCGTTTTCAACTAGCAGGCGTATTTTCCCCCAAAATGATGTTTTTTCGTTTTCGTCAAAGTCTGATATTTTTCAACAGAATAATAGCCATACTGGAACGTGTTTTATGGATTTATGAGATTCCACGCGACTGCACACTGCGTGGGAGGAAGTTATTAACTGTCATAGCAACGCAGAGGGCAATGAAATGCACATATTAGCAAATTGGGACAACCACTGATCACATGGCGATTGGGATCTGTTCACTCTAAAAGGTCAACATGACCATTCCCGAGAGAAATGAACACGCTTCGTCAATATTCGTCTTACCATCTTTCCATTTTGTCGAACCAAGTCTGCGTTAAGCATTAACTGGGTGTATACTGGGTCAGATGGTGCAGAACTAGTCAGACTTTTAGTAATAATACACGGACTACATTCAGCTATCTTAGGATAATATTCCATTAGCATGGAAATACTCTAGCGTATAAAGTATGTACGTTGAAATTAAAAGTAATGTCATCTTTCTAGTTTGACGGACTGTGCGAGAAGCAAATAGATAATAATACACAGTCAAGTTCGTATACCAATAATATTGTTCGAATGAGTGCTAAAATCAGCGCTGAGTGGGTTATCCTTTCAACCATGGACGAGACCAATAATATGGCACTTGACTCCACAAGGCAATATTAATTTAATTCTTTACACAAGGGTAAATTCGTGGGTGAAAACATTGTTTTCCAAAATTTCACTGACAATTTCAAACCTCAAATTCAATTAAACCGAAAGGGACGCACAAGTGTTAAAAAACGATCAATACGTTTTAGACGTTTAATGGATAGAAATATAGAAACAAAAGTATCAATAAATGACAATGAAATATCATAAAGACGAGTAAAAGAAACCTTAATGTTTCACCAATCTATAAATAACACGTAAAGATAATTACCGAACAGAAAATATGTAAAACCATGCACCAGTGTTTTGAAAACTGCGTTGGTTTATTCTAAAGCTACACGTCGTGGCTAATATAATAACATACAAACCAGTATACTATTTTATGATGTGAGTTTCAAACTGTTTCCGACTTCTTCTTAGTTTTCTATAATTCAATAATTGTAACCCCAATCAAACGTTATTTCCTACGCCGTTTAAAAACAATGGATCTCCCAAGCCTGAAACTACTACTTGAATTCGGCTAGTTTAGTATTTGATTACGGGCTCATATCGAAGAGAATATTCATTGTGCCTAACTGTAGGTCTGTATTCATTTTCCAGTTGACCAATGTTTACATAGACCATCATTAAACTGCGTGGAAACATTCTTCACAGTGTTGTCCTGTCATTTTTTTTTTACATTTATCAGTCCTTGTCGCTCCTACCGATGTAAACTAATATTCAATATCGTCGAAGAGTGACTATCTGCCACTATAGTCTACCCATGATGCAGTTATAGTATATTCATATACATACACTGGCACACGAATATTGATTCATTTTACGTACAGAAGTCGATGTACTTCTGTACATAACACGTGTAGCCAACTTATCTCCATGTTCAAAATGGTACGTGATCATCCCAAAGAATGAAAGCTTAAATAAATCATGTTGGAAAACTTCCCCTTTTTAGCTTCATGGAACAACCATTTTCTTCTTGCAATGCCACGCTATGTATTCTCATGTTGAAATCGAACCGTATAGCTTTCCCTTCAGCTAAATATTATGTCAAGTGAAACAGTTCCTAGTGCCTTGTCACAGGTCATCCTGAGGGCGTCAGTGTCCTTTGTCTGTTAGACATTCCGCAGTGTCTGATTGGTCCCAAAAGACCAAAGCTTTGTGCCAGCATAATTGTGCAGACGATAACTCCAAAACGGCTAGGCTTGGAGAAGCCTCCCTCATGATGTCTCACACTACATGCCAGGGTATGATCATATAACAATATAGTTCCACAGGAGGTCACCAGACACCCCGAGAGCACAATCTGCGAGGATGTGTGTTCCCCACGACAGCCAGCAGACACAAAGAAGAATATTATTTTGCATGAACATGTCACTAATGTCAGACATTCTGTATGTGTCATCTGTTTTGCCTTTTAAAACATTTATTGTTGTGACTAGATGACTATATTTAATAAATATGAATAGAAAATGGCACCAGACAACAGATTAACATCAAAGTTGCACTATTTAATTGAAATATAGCTGTAAATGTCAGATGCGATGGTTTCTTAGAGTTGACAATGCTGTAACTTCATTTATTCTTTGGTTTACAAGCTAAAGTTTACTAACAAAAAATGTGCCTTATTCCCTTTATCATTCGAGTGTGTTTTTATGTTTGCAATATATGCGAGTTTTTGTTTATTTTTCGTTTGACGTATACTATAACATGTTCATAATCCATTTAATCATCGATAAGATCTCTTAAAGTAAACAAGGTATTAGCCCTCCATTCCTGTAGGATTGCTTTTGACAAGCATTGAACCATGCTATCAAACAAAGAGATTAGACTCCCTTCTTTCCTGCGCCTCTATTTCCCAGTCGATACAATTTGAATCGGACTCGGATCTTTTGGAGAATGCAAATTGGTTGCATTAATAAAAATCGTAGGTATGGATATTC
Source organism: Mopalia vespertina (assembly GCA_030265115.1). Classification (NCBI taxonomy): domain Eukaryota; kingdom Metazoa; phylum Mollusca; class Polyplacophora; order Chitonida; family Mopaliidae; genus Mopalia; species Mopalia vespertina. Next base: position 5,048 of record JAQQZZ010070889.1, on the reverse strand, counting down.
TTGTGTTGAATTAATAGGAAGGGTATTATCTAGATATGTGATTTGCGAGATTAGTTCGGATAGTAACTTCTTTTGGTACCGTATGTTCCGATATGAACTTAACAAGACAACGATGTTATTTCTTACTGTGGTACACGCCCTCTGGCTAAGGGCAGTTTGTTTGAAAAGTAGCGATCCTGTCTTTACTTGGGACTATGGAATGACATTAAATTCCCAACAGTATCAAAACACTTCAGTATCAAAACACTACACAAATCAATCAATCAATCAATTTTATTACACAGCTTTCAGTATTTTTTTTTACACAATGATCCGCTTATAATAAATTTAAACATAGTTCAAATTTAGTCCTGTAGCCGTCAGTAATATTTTAGACACCTATACACTTAAAATACATTAATCGCATTGCTAATTTGTCATAAAGCATTCAGGAATTCTTTAAAACATTGTCACAAGTATACAATCCAGCTAAACATGTTCTCTATTTTGTCATGTAACTCTCGGTTAATCTGTTAGACAATGATGTCCTACGAATCCATTTAAAGCTATTCTGGATTTTGTCATGTACAATTGCATAATTATTTTAGACAACTTTGCACTTAAAATCAAGTTAAAGCTGGTCTGAATTGCATGTAGTCAATTTAACATTCATTGATTTTTATACAGTATAAAACATTGTAAGTCTTGAGTATATACTGTGTGTGGCGAATAAAATCTGCTTTATGTATCAAATATTGATTATACAACAGTATGCATATATGTAAAATGTCAATAAACTTTTATGCCAATACAACATTCAACAGTTTGTGATTGATATAGAGATAACTACGCATGTCATGTTTGTTTCACATCAATGCTGTGTTACTGAGTTTTAGATGTTATTATAGATACTGTCAGACAGAAATAACACCACAGTTGTTTACAAGAGATAACAACATAACAAACGGTCAACATATGTTGTAAATGTTATCTGTGGTTTCATTGAGAGTTCAGTGGCTTTATTTATAACGGTTTAAAGTAGTGGCTTGCTGCATGCTGGTGATGCGAAGGGTGTGGGTCTGACATTGGTACTAATGCTTAACGTACAGTATATCGATCAACGCACAGCCAAACATCACCTCTCCTGTCAACTCTTGTTATGGTCATATCGTAAATGGAAATATAGAAAATATAAAGAAATGACATACCTTATGAACATTTCAACTCCCGTCAGTTCCATGTTACGTTTAATTCCTTTCCATGATTTTTTAAGCTTGAAGACTTGCCGTGCTGTGAGCGGCAATCGCGGATCCGTCGGAGCGGGCGGCGCTGGCTCGGGCAATACGTCCGCCATATCTTCCTCGATTTCTTCCTGGCCGACCTTGGCGCTCGATGCCCCACATCCCATAATGCAACTCTATGATAATCATCTATCGCACAGCTGTAATACACGTAGGCGTAGTTAGTCGATGTCAATTTTGCCGCGGACTTATGTCGTGGCATCAAAATTTTCCTCCACAAATCAAATATGTTATAAATGCACACAATATGTCTCAGCAAACAGCGCTAAGTCAGCATTACTTTCAATAAGCAAATAATCCGATGGAAGAATTATATTGAGTGGAATTCACATTATTTTCACGGTATTTGCCAATTATTTGGCTAGTTACTAATTGTGCGAGTACAATCGGATATCTTTGAAGAGACGCCTTTGAAGAATCATCGAACAACAGATCTTTAAGATACAATCAGTTGGCAGAACAACACCTGAAATGAATCACAGAAAACAGCAGGTAAATTAGAAAGCACAATACCTCAGAAAGCAACTAGGCCAAATAATATTTTTGCCTTCTTCAAAGGTTCCAATTACTTCCTTACTTCATTACCTATTACACGGAATAATTGTACTATGAATTATTAGATCAGATTCAAATATTTTTGGCAGACGGTTGGAAGGGAGATTCATGTTGCCCTGGTGCTCCCAGCTAGAGCTAGGAGGCAACACCTGTTTGTGATGCCATTGTATTGCGTCTTGTATTTCTTCTGTTTCGCCATTGTTTGTTGCTAGTGATGTCGATAATGGTTTCCTTCACCCATTGGGCTATATATTACGCCGTCATCAGTGAAACCTCAGGTACGGTGCTAAACCCCAATCAAACACACGAACAAACAATGTTGCATAAACTCGGGGCAACTGGCTTTATGCAAAACGTGAAGCCGAAAAACGTAATTTATATGCTGGGTCTCAGAAAGACAGGTATGCATAAACAACGGCATACAAAAACAAATAAAGCAAAATAATTCCAAGTCTAACATTCTCCACTCTCCTACTATTCTACTCTCCTACTTTTCCACTCTCCTACTATTATACTTTCATACTATTCTACTTTCCTACTGTTATACTCTCCTACTATTCCACTCTCATACTATTATACTTTCCTACTATTCCACTCTCTCACTATTCCACTCTCCTACTATTCGACCCTCCTACTATTATACTCTCCTACTCTACTACTATTATACTCTCTTACTATTCCACTCTCTTACTATTCCCCTCTCCTTCTAATATACTCTCCTACTATAATATACTCTCCTACTATTCTACTCTCCTACTATTATACTCTCTTACTATTAGGTAATCGGCAGAACTATACACGAACATACGCATCCAGCACGGACTCTCGTAGTTTAGATTAAAACTTGGCAAACAGTTTCATAAAGCTTATACACGAACATATTCATCCAGCACGGACGCTCGTAGTTTAGAATAAAACTTGGCAAACAGTTTCATAAAGCTTATTATTTGAATAGGGTTATTGGGTTTTTTCTTCGCTTATAAAATACGTCCTTTACTTAAATAATGGACGAGAAAGGGCGGGGGGTTCCCGAAAAATACCTCATTTAAACGCTTTATTTTCAGAATTAATAAACAATTCTACAGCAAGTAAAATCTTTGCTTTGGGCAGATATACGTATCATATTTTTGACAAATTCGTTTTTTAAAAAGTCTTACTAAATAAAGGTACAAAATTGTGTCATATTTGGCTGCATACTGGTCTTTAGGGGAAGTTTTCAGATAAAAATAAAAACTCGTTTCTGGCTGAAAATCTTGAACAGATGGTGACTTACGTCCTTCTATGTAAAATGTATGTAACTATTGTATATATATAGTGTTCATAACTTTTTATACGATCTTTTCTTCAAGGGCATTTCACTGTGTATCCTAGGGGTAAAAGTCAATCCCCCTGGTTACTATAAAACAGACGTGCTACCCCGCAGAATTATCTGACCTTTGGCATCAGTCATTAACTTCTACTCCTTACACTAGAATTTTACTACCAAGGTGTTACGTGAAACGAGGCTTGTGATATATCCCAATGACCTGTATGCGAGGTAACTAACTTGCAATTGCGTCTTATAATTAGCTCGGCAAATACAGCCCGAATGAGGCTTAAAATAACCAAATAGAGTATTGGTTGATTGTGTATCGTTGGAACAATATAACATACGGGTAAAAGTAATATACTATTTGTCTATGGTACTAAAATATTTGTATACAACTGATATATATAATATTTTCTAAATTAAATTCCCCAAGCTAGCGGAATTTTAGTCTAAACAAAATAAGAGAATACACATGTGATCAACTGTGAAACACGTTAAATTAAATTAAACAAAAGCACTCCTATAATTATATCAACATAAATTTTATATCAAGAATAAACATATAAGTGCTGAATCACTTTAATGTAAAAGTTATACAACATAGTGGTTATTTCACACTAATTCAATTAACCAACAACGTAATAAATGAATATGAATATAGAAACAAAACATTGGGCTTGCGTCATTATTTACTATCATTTTAAACAGCCAAGTCCGTTTTTATAGAATAATCCACAAATTATACATTTAGTAGGTCACCTATCCTATGCATGTTTTTTTTAAGCACACACCTATTGGGCCCGTATGTCACGGCAGGTGATCTGTTGTATTTCACGTAACTCACTCCACTTCTGGGAACCTCCTCCATTATTTCTAGTTCTAGCATTAACGGAAAGTAAAGAAAGTTGCCATCGCCTTTCCATCCATACAGCTGTACCCAACAGCAACACAGAATACTGCTATGATAGTCGCCACTGAAACCATATCGACAGAATTTGGACGAGGTACCGGAAGTGAAAGAGAAATATTCCATAGTTTCTGTAAATCTCGTGCGTTGATATAAAAACCTCTCATTGCACACTGGACGTGAAGCATTATTTGATTCCAATCAAAGTTATCTCCCCATTGTTTGGCATTGTGGCATTTCCTTATGTCGGCCAGCCGGGTAAGCAGCACAACAAAGCGCTACCATTTATCTTCTAATTTTCTGACGATTCAGTGAGCGAATGCGTAACAAACGTATTTGTCATAGTAATTGATATATCTTCAAAGAAAGCGGAATCTTACAACTTTAACAGACCGAGCCAGAATAATCGAAAGTGGATACTATCAAAATCACCACCATAAAATACTAAGGGGGAGGGCTGAAAAATAAAATTACTGCAAATGAACTATTATTATATCGCACTAGGTATTATACTGCAACTTAAAATGTTTATGGATTGGCATTCAATACTCTCTCCGTCGACATTATCCTGCAGCATGTTATATATATAGCTCCATTTAAATCAGTCAGGAGAAATAATGCGCTTAAACCCCTTCACGACCCTTGAATACAGATATCTCCGTCTTGCATATCAAAAAGGTTTAATATGCTAGTATAGGTATACCATATGTACATATGTAAAAACCATACACTATATAGTATATTAGACCAAAGTCACAACTCCGAGAAACGACAAGATACGCATGCGAAACTTAACATGCGTATCTTGCCGTTTCTCGGAGTTGTGACTTTGGTCTACTATGTCAAATTATTCAGTGGGAATCACACTATATAGTATATGTCATTAACATTTTGCATTTGTATAGAAGCATATAGATATATCTCTTTTCATCCATGTATATATGTTGTTAAAATGTGAAATGTTTGACTCAATCGCTAATTCTTCACTAAAATTTAC